>JAQGBX010003866.1:0-16381 GCA_034698745.1 Megaphyllum sjaelandicum | reverse complement strand
AACAAAAAAAAAAAAAAAAAAAAAAAAAAAACTTGCAAAAACAAAGTTTAATTTCACGGATTTAAAAATAAAAATAATAACATGCCGATATTATCGGAAATATACCGCGCATACTCTATGCGTTCGTTAAAACGAAGCACGCACCTTCTACGTTTTTGTCCTATAGCAGGTATCCCATCAGCCATTAGGACCTAGCTTCCAGCGAATAGGTAATTTTGGGAATTATTTGTTGATGTCAGCGGGGTCATCCGTGGGCCGTGACTTTCAATCGGGTGTGTAGGTGTCACCGTGCGCGATACAAAAATTATCGTTTGGCAGCCCTCCAAGATGGCCGCCACTGGCACGACGCCTGCATACAAAACTGAGTTAATCCGTGGTTGCGCAACGGAAGAGGTCCAGGAGGCGCTGCAGGTGCCGTGCGTGCCTGCGTTGCGGTTACGGTAGCGTACCAGAAGCGGGAGGGGTCTGACTGTCAATGCCAACAAATCAAAATCCCTTAGTCCTTTTCTCCGGGGATGGACGATCAGTTTTAGTCAATTAGGAACCACTCGCATAATTCGCTCATTCCTAATCCGGACAGTATACCTCGTGACCAAGTCAAACGCAGTTACCCGTTGCCCTATACTTCTTTCGAAAGCATCCCTTTAAAATTAACTTTAAATTTGAGTGGTACGATCATTTTTTATTTTTAATATAATTTTTAAAAAATCTGTAATTCTTAAAAAAATAATCATTTCTTTCTTTTTTTTATTCAAATTCTACGCGAGAAAAGCAGAGCGATCACAGCCGAACTTCGTTAAGACGAATCTCAGGGGGCATCACAATTTTATTCGTTTAAACCGTATATATTTCGTATTATCAGAATATTAAGTCAGACAAAACATGATTTCAGCAAGAAGAAAGTTTCGTCCAAGTTTGAATGAAATCCTACTGTGGGCGGTAAAGAAATGAATGGGAAGGTGTTGGGACTTTTTATCAAGAAATTCCCCGTTATAACGTTTTTTTTTTTTTATATTAACGAAAATTTGAATTAACGAAATTTAGCGCGAATGCTTGAGAATATACTGTATGTACACAGTATTTGCGTGTGACCGCGTGTCTATAAAGTCATGTTCATTGCAGTGAAAGCACTGTTGTATACGAGATTATGATAATAATCATGTTTCGTTTTCCAAGAAATAGGTTCTGCAACAGATGCTGCGGTATAATAATTATTTTCAACAACAACCTTGGACCCAAAGAGCAGGAAGCGAGAAGCAGCTAGTGTTTCCAGACTGTCGTATAAACTCTCTAAAATGTTTTTCAAAGCAATTCGAACTGGATTTCAAAGTTCTTCAAAAGTCAATGATGCTTTTTTGAGGTAATATGACGTCGATTATGAACGGCCCCCGCGGAATCCCCGTACAATATAACGGATTTCTCTCCATTAATCGCTTATTATAGTTTATTGAAATAGGAATATGGTTAACAGAAAATGGCGTCCTGCGTAGGTTAGCGAGAGAATCGGGCAGTGTAATTGAGTAGCTGCACCGGAGTATTTTTGATGAGGAACACCAGGGCGTCGCCATCTAATTCGACAAGACGCCATGCGGCGCTCCGGCCATGAGCGCTTCATCTCGTCGAAATGTCGCCCGCGATGCGAATTGACTTTATTATGACCACGGGTCGAATGAGGTCGCCACCAGAAGGGCAAAGAGGACATCGGCGAGGGGGATGACGGGAAGGGCGAATGGACCATAACTCACGTTTTTATTTTATCAACTAGTCGCTATTATTCGCGGAATTAGATAACGGACCGTTAGATGACGTTGAAAGCTCATGTGTCGTACAACTTTCACGTAAAACCCTGTTTTTATGAAGGTTTTATTTGTGATTTCCAAATAATCATAGTTATTCGAGTATGGCAAACTCCTCTATACCTAACTACAAAATTAAAATGTAATAAATTAATAACGGAAACTATACGTTACATGTTCGGCACCTTCAAAAAAGAACAAGGACCGAATATTATTTTCCACAAGTTTGGTGCGAATAATTTTTCTTTTACATACTTTCATCCCAGCTCGACTCACTTTTAGTAACACTAAATTCAAAACAACTATCAGCAGCTAGTACACACGTGAATGTGCAAAGAAAATAAGTTTAAGTGACGTTAAGATACGAGTTAAAATCAAAATCGGGTTAGACAAGATTTTACAAAACTTCTTGCGAGCACATTATTACGCGAGTCAAATCTTTTCCGAGTGCATTATGATTAAATTCCTAATAAATGTGTTTAATTATAAATAAATTTAAACAAGTTAATTTTGTTCAAAACTAAATTTTTTTAGTTCGAATACTACATAAAAAATTTTTTTAGAGCAATTAAAATTTAAACTTTTTTTAAAAATAACTATAAAATTGAAGAAAAAAAAATAATTCACCCTCCCCCACTTAAAATATCTCTGGAATTTTTTCATTAAGCTCATAATAATCGACAAGCATGCCGTTCCACGGATAATTTACATTTTTACATAAAACTGAACACAGGCGTCGCTAATTCGCGGTTTATTTGGGTGGCACCTTTTCATGCATAAAATCCAGAAAGTTAATTTTCGTTTAAAATCCGTGATTTTTTGCACAATTTCGTTTTCGCCCGAGTATTAGCGCTGTCACTATCGTGAAATGGCATTTTGGAATTACTTACAAAAATTAATGAATTTTGAAATCCCCCTACCCCCCCCCCCCCCTAAAAAAGTTTTCCCCCATAAAATTATTAATAAAGTAAAGATGACAGCTCTCTGGCTCGTACCCCCATTGTCGTCGTTTTCTCCCTTTAAAACATCACCATTTTTAACGGAGAAATTTTTTGCTTATTTTGACTGAAGATGGCAAGAAATTCATGCAAATTCAGCAGGAAAATGTCGGGGTTAAAGATCAAAGGATAAGGCGTCCAGGTGAGGGTGGGAAAACATCTCAGTGTGGGAAAACAGAAAATCCCTCGATGACACCATCTTACGATTTTCGTCCACTTTTTGTTGAAAAAGATGACATCTTTTTTCGGTTTTTTTTCTTCTTACGGGCAAATCTTCCTGACCCATGCCCGGTAGGGGGTGCTAACGTCAGCCAGGGCGTGATATTTACTATATTGTTGTGCCTCAATTTTGTGGTCTGCGAACGGGATATCCGCTTACCAGCTTCGCTCACTGTATACGTGTATTTTAAAATAACACTTTGATGTTTGCAGAGTCGCAAATTCATTATTGTTCAAATAGTATACAATAGTCTCACCGCACGCGAATATGGAATTTCTTCTATGTTTACTTATTTTATGAAAAAAAATAATAATAATTCACGAAAAAAAATGATGCATAATATTGGCATTTTCATGAACGTTTGACGTTTTCACGAGGAAAATGAAAAATATTGAATGCATGCGTTCATGGTTACTTCTGCACGTAGAAAAAGTACAGCAAGATTTACATGTTTGAATTAATTAGCATTATCTCCGACTGAAAAATACCCTAACATTTTAAAATTTAAAAACTCAAGATGACGTCTTTAATGCTGTATTCACAATGAACCAATTGAAGACAAAAACGGTCGTTGACGCCATCTTGAAGACGTCGCCGCTTTTCTATGTATTATTGTGTGGTTCAGACTGACTTTTTCCGTTTTCATTAATTTTTTTCATAAATTATAGAATGAATGCGATTTAATACGACGAAGTAGAGCTCTCGTTCACTTCGTATTTGACAGCCAACAAGTATAGAATTGACGTATAGTGGAAATTTTATCTGCGCATGCGCGACGGCCGTTTTTGTCTTCAATTGGTTCATTGTGATATTACAGCATCATGGTCTCATCCTAGCATGGGTCGCACATGCAGGTCACCCTGTACAAGGGCTGCCTTTTTAAAACGTGCATTGGGGTCGGTCGTCTTCGCGTATAATTTCGTCGTCTCCATATTAATGTTTCCTTTTGAATTTGAAATGATTTCGTTATTTTTTCATCGTCCTAATAAATTCCAAGGTGTTCAACGAATGATGACACCTAGAAGCAGGCCGCGTCATTTGCCGCCCATGAATTTTAATGAAAATTCTGGTCGAAACGACGTCCGGCTTCTGTCCAAAACAAACTCGTTAGGACGGACTTAGCTCGGTGGTTGCCAATCGTCTTTTACACGAAAACACGTTTTTCGACGAATTTAACTATTAAAAATGCATGTATTCCCCGCTGCTCTCATCAAATTATGCGCATTCATGATGGACCGCAACTATTCCGAGAATTTCTCTTTAAAAATCAAATGATCAAATAAGACATTACCATTGCGTATCTACGAGTCAACTTTCATTCTTATCAGCTTTATTTCACAAATCGCGAAAAAACATCAAAACGGAACTGTATACAGTTTTGTACTGCGACGGGATTCGGGAAAGCTCAATTTTGATCCTTAAGTTGGCGTTTGCGCGCATACTTTTTAGTAAAATATTACTCTACTTTCCAGATACATACATACTGTAGCCTACACATCGACTTTTCGTGGAAGAAATTGTAACTTTTATCATAAATGATACACAGGATACTCAATTATTGGCATCTACATGTATACATATATGTTTGACTTAAACGTGTGCTTTCCCACACATTATGTCAACTATTAAGGGTACTAAAAGAGGAGCTATTCGAACAGCACTTTTGTTAGTCATGAAGTCAAGTGTACAAAAAGCATTAGTTTAATAACAGCGATAACATAGAGTGACATTTTTAAATCAAAGTGTCGATTTTTGCACACGTTATTTCACGACTTCTAAAAGTGTAATTCGCAAGGTTTCTGACTGAGTACCCCTATTGAAAATACAGTGAACCCTGCATTCATTGAACACATCCGGGACGGTAAATTCGTTCAATGTTGACAGGTGTTCAATGTATAGAAAAATTAATACGTGTATTATGACTACTCTACGTCATATTAATAATATAATGATCTTGTATTTCATTGCATTTATTTAAAAAAGTGAGAAATTAACGACTGCTGCATCTTTGGACGATTATCATATACATGTACACCTATAGTACAATGTAGTTGTATTCTATGATGGTCTTTTCTGTCATTAGGGCGTCAAATTTGTGAAAGGCAAATCATTTCAACGTCTTTAAAATTGAATTAACATTATCTCGACTAGGAATGACTTCATCTGGTGTTTTTCAAGTCTAGGATTTTTCCCCCTATCCCTTCGTTACTCATTTTTATCCCTCATTTCATTAATATGAACACTTTTATCCTCATATTTGCTCTTTAGAGTACAGCAGTGAATTGTACAGTATTGAACAGTAGTTGAATTACAATTTTAAAAAAACAAATTTACACAGTTAAATTTAGCATTGGGGTATACAGGGCGGCCGATGAAAAATGTTCACTATTCATAGTAGGCCTACATGTACTGTATGTTGAGTTCAATGTATAGGGAAATTTTAACATGGGCTTCTATGGAGAAAATTTCGAGCCGAAAAAAAAGTGTTCAATGTTCACAGAGTTTCAATGTATAAAGGTATTCAAAGCAGTCGGTTTCACTGTAATTAAACGCAAAGCAGTGTCAAGTAAGCGACAGATTTAATTTATTGATTAATCGAAGGTCCATTGACGTCCAATTGTCCACGCAGATTACACCAAAAAAGCGATGTTCTACCTAATACATGAATCAGTAATGCTAAAAACGTTTAATGCACACTTGCATTTTAATGAAGGACTACCCTCTGGAGATTTCACCCTCGTAGAATGCGTATGTCCTGCGTTATCAATAAGGTGAATGTTCGGTAATCTAATTCTATAAGATTTTTAGCCAAGGATTTTCGACTTCTGTCAAATTTTTTTAATTGGTTTAAAATGCGGATTTCCGTCTGAAGGGGATAAATACATGCATGTTCATGTAAATCTTGATGTTTTAAACCTTCAACGAAATGTCCACCAACATTTTATTATGGCCAAAAACACCCGTACGTAAAATGTGTTGTTCAAGAATTGTTTTGGCACCTTAAAAGCCATGGCATCGAGCTAATGCCATAAACACCGACCTCGTTTAACAATACGCGAGTTTTACGGCAAATAAATGCGGATTTCACAATTTTGATGGTCGTCCTAGCCGCAAGAGGCAGAAAAATCCCTGGATAACTAATACATATACCCTTGGAATTTCGATATGGAAGCTTAGTACTATCAATAATTTTTGCATCATCAGTACATTATAGCACAACTTTTGTTTAAGGGACGCCATCTATCTAATCACTTCAAAGGAAGTCCTATTAATCCATTCCTCTACGGAATTTCTGTCAAAGAAAAATTTTTTTCAAACAAAAATGTGAATTTCCGATAACTTTTTTCTGTAGATAACGAAGGAAAATGACTAGGAATTGATAATTCAAATTTTCAAAATTACCGCGCAATAAGTTCACTAAATTAATTAAAAACTTTAATTTCAAAATTGACAAACCATACCTTTAAATATGTTTCAGACTGATACTTGTATTTTTGGCATTCTCTAGTTTTTGTGAGTTATACATGTATATTTCGTAAAAAGTTTCAGATCTGGTAGTATTTGACTCCGTTCCAACAGTACCTTGTAGGCTCTTTAACGCCAGCAAATAAGCGCGTTTGTGCTATTCTGGATTTTGTGACACGAGCGACATTTCGCACATATTCGTTTCTAGCGAACGCCGTTAGGGGACGCCATCTATCAGATCATCGAATGCAGCTGAACGCGAGACCAGCAGAAAGCATAACAATCATGACAAGATGGCGGATGGGTAATGGGTTTATTACCTAGATATAGAATTATCGCGCTTAATTTTTCTTCTATTTCCTTACCGCGCGAGGATTTTGACAACCTTTCTAATTTCTTATTTCTAGGGGTTCGAACTGGTGGGACAACTGGCTTCAGACAGCGAAGGAAAAGGTAGGATGCAATATGGCAGTATTTTGCTATGGAAAAATGTCACCTGATTTGCTAGCTCGGATCGCTTTTAATACTAGGAGTTCAGGACAAAATACCTTTCCCAGTTTTCGTTTTACCCTTTAATATCTAGTGATTTAAAATTTGCTGGAAGTGCGTTTTACTTATCAACGTGCCTTTTATTAGAAAAGTGTTCAGTGTTCATCCGATTATGGGCCAACCCACAAAGGTCAGGTCAAGGTACTCTTTTTAAATACACTGTAGGCTAAATATTTTGCTTTCAGGGTTCATCGGTGTTGGAATTTATGAAGAAAGACTTGGACGAATTCACCAACACGATTCAGCAAGAGACATCGACGCTCGTGAGTTCGACAGCAGCATCGCTTAGAGAAAAGCTACATGTAAGTCGATTTTATCAAGCCTGATCAGCTGAGTTGGGAGTTTACAACGTAAACTTAGAAAACGTTTAAATAAACTTGAATAAACTTGAAATCAAGATCGAACAAGAAGGAAATTTATACCTGGTAACCGAATATAGTATTTGAACAGTTTATGTGCTACGGAAAATCAAGTTAGTCAGACGAGACTCGGAAAGCTAGAATATATCAGAATTCCGAATTGTCAAAAACTTAGTCGTACGTTTAAACATCTTTTACCACTTTGAAAATGAAAGTTGCGTGAGCTGATTATGTGCGCATTTACACAAACATCATTTGGTGTAGGTAGAAGAAGATGAATCCACTGCCAATGCCGTAAAGCGGAGCGTGTCTGGGCTTTTTGGCTCTGTCTCCAACGCTTTCGTTCCTCCAAAAGAGCCAAACGAGGATGAGGCTTTCGTCATCAAGGATTCAAAGCCAGTTATTTTGAACAGACTGGAGGTGAATTTTAATTTCTTTGTCAGCTGTGAACCATTAAACTTCGCTTCACAGAAGATAATCATTTAAGTTTTGCATTTCAGCTGGAACTGCTTCTCGTACAACGAGATGCCAGCACCTATATGGAAGAACCTGCTGACCAAGAGGATTATGAAGCCTGGTTGGCAACTTTCGATTTGGAAAGCAAACAAGACGAGTTGACAGAACTGATGGCCACGCACACTGAAGTGCGGGCCCTCTACAAGGAGATGGTGCCATCCACAGTGTCTCACGTCGTGTTCTGGCATCGCTATTTTTATCATGTGGACCAGATTTTGAAGGTGGAAGAGAGAAGACTGGCCTCGAAGAAGCAAGTTGCGAGTTCGAAAAATAATCTCGATTTGGAATATGATGAAGGCAAGTGGTGTCATGCATGATAAATGAGGACTATGGTCACTATGGTAATCAGCCAATTTGGGACATCTGATTTTGGGAAGTGATATAAGTTGCATGAGTAAAATGGCAGTCGTGGCACAAAGGCATTGCTTAATCAGAATTATCTTGTTGGTTTTGACAAACATGTTTTCATAACTGCTATTTTTCTGATTTGCAGATCATGAAATGAGTGGGCTTGTGCTAACCTCGCAGGAGACAGATCGTATTTTGGACGACTATCAACGCGAGTGTGAGGAGATGGAGGCTCGTGCCGATAAAGCCAACCTCAGGACTTCAATGTCCGCATTTGAATTCAGTATTGCTCATGAAATGGCAGCGGCCGATTTTAGAGAAAATCCAACTTCCGGCTACGAAACGCCATCAACTTCTGCACCTAAAACTACAAATAATCCGGCTAATGTTGATACTGGTGACAACGAAATGCAGAACACTAAAAGGACGCCTAATAATGCTGCTGAAAACCATTTGGAGGAACCTCAAATTATCTCTGAGGCAGAAACTACCAAACTTGATTCCGATGCCCCAATCTCTGAAAAACTTGCTATGGATTCCGGTTCGTCAAATAGTAGCAAAGGTACAATTAATTTAATCAGCGGTTAGTAATGGTAAATTCCCTCCTGCACCTTAGTAGTCAGAAAGCACGGAAAAGTGGAAGATTTCGCAGTTTTTCTTGATAATGTTGAAAAAATTGCAGCACCAATAGAAATCGAGTTGCAAAATTCAATGGTCTGAAAGTTTGGGGGAGAAAATTGCATTTATTTTGCAAAGTTATTTTCTGTTTAATTTGATTAAATTTGTACACTGACAATTTCTTTATGATAATAAACTGTTTAGTTAGGATAACTTAGTTTTTACTGTTGTTAAATCACACACTACCTAGAATGTAATTAAACCACAAAAGCAAACCCAATCACAAATTGAACTTGTAATTGGATAGTAGGAAAAACGTTTTGCCGGTTATTTTTGTATTTTGTTTACTCGCATAATGAAATTGCGTTTATGAACCACAGGATGCCCCGGTTTATGACAAGCTCGGTTTCAGACCTTTGTTGTAATGTCAAGCACTGCCATTTTTTCACTTATTAATGCATGTACTGCGTTGCAATCGTCACATACATACATAATTGACATAAATAAAAGTTACATGCATGCAATTTCGATATTCTCGTACTCTCACGTCATTTCTCAAGTGTCGTAAATCGAGGACAATGCGGAAAAACTGATGTATGAGAGAAGCACCATACAAGCTGGGTATATCTATAGTCCTGTTATGTTGTTAATAAAATATGCTGATAGACACGTTAGCATTGACAAGTTGAGGGCCTATCAGCCCTGTAAAGAGATAACAAAATAAATATTTTTCATTTTTAAACCTAAATGGACATTTGAAAACTAAATCGTAGTACTTGATTTTTGTTTAAAACAAGAACTTTGCATGCAAACGTACATGAATAAATATCAGAAAGATCCAATTTTAGTAATCTTTAAAAATATCCTTATGATAAGGTGAAAATCCCTTTTCACCTTCACTTTATCAAAGTACACAGACAGTGTAAAGTTATTTAAATGAGAATCTGAAATCGCTGCCCGATTTCAGTTTCAGATGGAAGCACGCTTGATGACGAATGGGAGAAGGATTTTGATATCGGGATCACCGATGAGGACGTCCAAAGGGTTTTGCAACAACAGGAACCAAACGCTAGTCTGAATGCTGACAAACAGGAAGAGGAATGGGAGAAGTGGCAGTGATGGCGATACTCGAGCTCGGGTTAAACCCTATTTTAAATATGATCCCGCTCGTACCATCGTTACGTTCAAATATTATTATTTCTCACATTTCGATTTAGCATTTTTTCTTTGCACTAGATGGCTCGGTGCTTTACTCCTATTCAAACAATTTCAGTTTTGAACGCGCTTAGTGATGTTCCCTCAACTGGAAATACAGGGAATGTAGGTTATCCGCATGAGTTAAGAGCAATTTGCGGCATATGTGCATGGTGTTGTTCACAGTGTTGCAGCCAAAACCGCATTTCTAAGATACTAAAATGCAGGTTTGTTTTTTCACACTGCGACAAATAATTATTAAATGAATATGTAAAATTTAATGTTTTTACATTTTGACTTATTTCGGTCAAAACTAGAGTCTGGATTTCTTGGTGTGAAAACTGTTTTTATCGTACCTTGTACGGAAACTTGATAATAAAATGTGAATGGAGGTACATAACATCTGTTTTTATTTAATTTTCAACACATTTGGTATTTACAATTGAGAAATATAAGTCAGTAGGAGGGTTAACTTCCTTAATTTTTATAGTAAAAACGTCAACCGAAATTTTTTTATAAGTATGATAATCAAAGTTAGTTTTTAAAATATTTTCTTTGGTATTTTTGCTACAGTACTAAGAGTAAAAATATATAAACAGTGCCAGGATGAATATGTAAAAATGTTCTCTCAAATATAGAAATATGTTTTAGGAGCCGCTTTGTTCATGCAAACAAAGAATTTATTCTTTTATCAAGATCGTTTCGCAAAAACACCCGGGAATGGTTTTACGCTCTACAAAACCCATTTTTGTACATGTAACCTCGAGGTGAAGCAGCATGAATATGCGAATTGGAGTTGAACTCTATTAATTTCAGCTAAGATTTAAACATATTCAGCCCAGTATGTAAGAGCTATTTGAGATCAATGGGCCCGGGGATTTTTAGAATATTTTAACCAAATTATCACCATAGCTGAAATATCACAAATTTCCCTTCGTTTACGGATCGTAACGACAAAAACTATGCAATAGCATCTTTTCGCTCTTTTAACCAGACTAGTAAATAAATATTGTCCCAATTGCAATTCTGAACACAACCTGTACCGGTTTACAAAAATTTGCTGGTTTTATGCGTGTGCTCGTTTTTTAAGGTCACCGTTACACATTCGGGAGATATGATCGTATACATTATACATAAGCAAGAGCGAGGATGAGGACGGGCTGGCTGCCTATCAATTCGCATTGATCATCAATTAAGTCGCACATTTGCAACTGAACTTGACCTGCATTTAATTCAAAAATAGCCTACATTGAAAAATGATCATCACGTATAAACTTACTGCACATAAAAATGTCACCGAACATTATAGTGCAATTGTGTCAAAAATTTCCTGGATTAAACCTAAAAGAAGCTTAAAAGGCTCCCTCCCGTAAACACAGTGAGCATCTGTGCCGATCCTCTTCCCGTTAAAAAAAATATTCTCCAGTGTGTGAAAGGAAATGTAAAATCCCTTCAGTGACCAAAAACTGGAAAAAAATAATAATAATGACCGAAAGCAACGCTATTTTTGGTATTATTGTGCATATACTGTAAAAATCACACTAAACCGAATATACACAGCAATGATTTGAAATAATCCAGAATTATATGCAATTTTATTATTTTGATTTCATTAAAATATTTATACACAATGCAGATTCGATAATCATTGGACATTCTTTTCAAAAAATTATATGGATATGGAAATCATTCTATGAAAACGACCCTTGTTTGGCAAATAAAGGGTGAGAGCACAGTGAATGCTTATTACAGGGGCTTACCACTCGGCGTACACAATAGCGCCACTAAGCGGGATAAGAATGCGGTATGCGTTTTAAATGAGCTTAGCCGAGCCAGGCTGAGCTTACAAGTAGTGCTTATAAGCTTTCAAGAATGTTTTTAAGATTCTTAGATTTATACTCAAAAAGGTGTGCTGTCGAAGTAAGACAGCATCGAGCGACTGAGTCGTTGGTAATTTGCGAACGTCCCTTTGAACCAATTTATCCCTGAGTGAATCCAGTCCCGAAAGTGTATAAAATGTACGCATTAAACAAAACCAGTCTCGCTCGGTTAAACCGCTTCCTGAGTAACACGTTTTTGGTAACAGTGTGCAGTGCGAAGAGGAGGCATTGCTCTAATTTGGGCCACTCGGTACAGGTGCTTCTGCGGTGCCGCTGGTCACTACGTTACCTCCTCGCCGAATACAAATTTGGAAAACCATGTGAAGCCCAGTTCAGGTGCGCGGCTGGACTTAACTACGTGCTAACTGACACTATTTTAATGCTGGATTAACCAACGAAAAAGATGAAAACCATGTGGAGAAAACGAAAACGAGCCAGTTTTGGAATTTGTCTGCTTACGTTATTAGCAGTCAAAGTATGGGTAAGCAAAATTAAACATATTCCGTGTAAGATGATGGGAATTTTAACGAGAGTATACAGTAACATATGTGTGAAAATAAAAAAAAATTCACAAAACTCTAAAGCATAACTACAGTAATAATAATAATGGAACAATTTTTATCTGAATTCACTGTATTTCTCAGTAGTTTGATGCTTTTTTTGTTGTTGTAAATTTCTGCGTATAAGTTTCAATGTTGCAGACATTTGCTTTGATGTATATTCCATTCCTGCCGTGGTAAAAGTTAAATATCAATGTCGTAATGACATGTAAAAGTTTTTATTTTCTCTTTATTTAAAAAAAAAGTACATTTTAAAAAAATTCCGGATAATGGGAATTTCATGAAAATAATTACTTTTGGGGAGAAAAGTACAGTATATTTCTTTATTTCAGAAATTAAATTTCTAAGTTGTTATTTCCGTATTACGTTTACCACGAATATTGTATACATGTATGAAAACTTGATAATTATGATTACCCGTATCATAAAACATAGACTGTATTTTTACCAAAAAACTTGGCCAGCCAGAGGACATTAAACTTAACGTCAATCATATGATGACCTAAATAGCATCAAAGCAGAACCATGCACTCTCGCAGTCGCATACAAATATTTTGCTTAAATTAGCCTAAAATTTTATTTTAAACCATATAAACTAACCTTGAAGTCGAGATTAAATCTTCCATCTTTTATGTAAGTGGAAGGTTTAATTAAATTTTTCAATCCAAATCCACTGTGCATATTATTTGCATCATGTGATCCCGCAGGAAATCTGCATCAAAATTTCAATGCCGCAAGAAAGTGTAATTTATGCTTTCAAATTAAACGGAAAAGGATGTGCTTCTCACATCCGGGTTATTCAGTCACTCAATTTCCAAACCTAACTCGCTCTGGCGCACGGATTTCTCTCGATACGATAAATATTTCGGAATTATCCTAGTGTATTTCCTAATGCAATATTATATACTGCGCTCCAAAGGAAATTCCCCTCCAAAAAGGAAACCCTACTACAGCCTACAGGAGATACGGTCTCCACCAAAACTTCAAAAACAATCGTATTAACAATTATGTCATGCAATCCACTTCCAATTCTATTGCACAGAATGAAAAAGAGATGGTGCTAGAAATTGGAATTTGTTACTCTTTGTATACGCGGAGGTGAAACAACGTAAACATCTTCATTTTGTCGTATCCATTGAAGATGTATGGTAAAGTGGCACTAATGCTATTTGACTTAATGCAGTCTTAAATCGGAAATTGGCAAGTTTTGAGTTGTATAAATAACTTCTGAAGCGGGTTGCGATAAAAACACGTGTGCCCTGTTACACAAACTAGATCATAGCTACATGCACATTATAATGGCACAATACTTTGCAAGGGGCATACATGTATACTGTTCATTTACTATGTAGGGCCATTCAAAAAGAACGTCCTCAAAACTTTCTGGACTCCCCCCTACGCGGCCCTACCCCCTTCCCGCATTGTGTCCGGTCAATCAGGGCCCTAACATGGTCTCAAACTATATGCTTAGTTTTATTTGTTGAACTTTGCTTCTTGAATAATGGACTCTTAATCAAAAACTTCTTCACTCGAGATAATTGTAATTTTACTCGGTGTAACAATAAATAATAAAAAAAACAGTGTAGCTTTCACATTGTATAGCCCCGACCTTTGTAATAATTCCTTTATAAAAAATAGATTACAGTTGTATTTGGTTTCATGCAAAGCATGGCTAAGTCTTAAAACCATTGCAAATTAGGTACACTGCAGGCAATATAAAAGTGCACACAAAAACCATTTGAATTTCCTATTAGCAGTATTTAGAGCGTTACACAATTGCTCGGACGGTGTTATAGGGGCCGTCTATGAAACGAGTGCGAATTTCTGACTGGCCCTAAAATAAATGTTTTCCTTTCAGCTAGTTGGGTGTGCTCTTATCGGTTACATGGCTTGGGTGCTGGCTACCTCAGTCACGGTCAGACAATTTCTATCTGGGAGTTTGGTAAGTTAATATTTCGTACTATTTAATAAAATATAATTTAATATTCCAAACGCAAGTTCCCCGTTTTTGGTCAAAATTACGGTTAAAATAATGTAAGTGCATTTATACAGTGCATTCACAAATTAGGGGTATTCTGAGAGAGGCTTTACGAATGGCACTTTTCACAGTCATGAAGTCACGCATGCTTTGCACGTGTTATCTCATGACTGATAAAAGTGCCACTCGAAAAGCTTCTGTTTGAGTACCGCTAATGTGAGTCCTCCCTGATAAATAAGTAAAGAAGTCCCCGCACTTTTGTTATATCGTAAAAATATTTTTCTCCCAAATACGTTATTTCATTTCCGTTGACATCTGTCACTAATATTTTAATGAATTATTTTCAAACATAATGTGAACATATTGAATCAATCACTGATTTGTTCTGAATTTGTTTTAAGCATTTTGAACTATTGAGAATCTATCGACATTTTTATAGGTACACGTAATTGATTCATGAACACCTTAAATAATTATTTCAGATATTTACCTACACCGTAATCGGGATAGGATTTCTTCTATTTATCACAGGTGAGTCTAAAATCATCAAACAAACGCTTTTGTATTCTTTCACGAGACTATCTAGTGAAAGAGCACTTTAGTCCGAACTACATGTATGTACTGTATAAGATGCTTATAAATATTACTACAGAAGCATAATGCGCCGTTTAATACGATAGTACCGTATACGTGACATGTTAATTTTGCTAATGAGTTAATTTCATTCATTTGACTTTTTACGTGTACATGTCAGGTCTTCTTGGATGGGTTGGAGCTTCGAGTCGCAGTGCGTGCATTCTTCGTATGGTAAATAATATACCTTGTACACTTAAAATTCAATTAATCAATTTTGATCTATAGATATATTTTCAACGTTCATCTGATATACACGTAACTTGTCATCTTCTATATTGTGTAAAAAATTCCAAGAGTTTAGCTTGTTTTTCTCAGATTTGTAATTCGATCCAAAAAGAAAGAATCCTGACAGATTTATCAATCTTGTTGTTCTCTCAATCTCCTTAAAACAACCACGAAGGAATAAAATTACGCAAAAAGTTGCAAAACCTCTTATTTTGGCCATTAACCTAAAAACAGTGCGGTTTGATGTTGCTTATTCAGTTCCCGAACTGAGATGTTAGCCATATTGAATGCATGAATTAAGCTAGTTTTTTTTTTGGCAGTTCATCCGAGCGTTAAATCGCAATTCATTCCTCTATAAGCTGCGCAATCGCAAAATTGATGGCATTGTTGTTCCACTGTCGCGTAGACAAAAATAAGTACACTGGCCTACATTTCGACCGAAATTAACACTGTCGACTCTGAGAAATTCTATCCTCACCTAACCTACATGAGATTCAAAAAATAATATAGAAATAACGTTGCAAAAAATCCTAGAAATCGTGAGAGTGCATTAAAATTCAGGACAAATTCGCACAAAAAACACTTCATTAGAAACTAAATTATATTACAGTATCTTGAACCCAAATTCCCAGTTAGGAACATCTGCTTCCTATACATTCTTTGCAGATTTTTTTTTTTCGGAAGATGATAAAGCGGAATTCAAACATTTAAAAAAAGGAATAAACTGCAGGTCTTTAAGGGATCATCCATAAAGGATGTCCGGTATTTTTACGGGTTTTTAGACCCCCCCCCTTTCAGAGACTTAGAATTTAAAGTGATTATTCGATAAAATTGACTTGTCCTGATCTTGTAACGTGACAATTATGATACGCAAGTCGTGATTTCTCTCCGACTTCATCATTTGAGTTTAAAATGTACCATTTTATTTTTGAGTTTCAAAGGGATCATCCATAAAAGACGTACTGTATTTTTCCGGGTTTTTAGACTCTCCCATCCCTCCTCCATGTCCCGCTCAATTTTGAAAACAGCTTGTTGATTA
>JAQGBX010003865.1:0-16383 GCA_034698745.1 Megaphyllum sjaelandicum | reverse complement strand
GTTAATGTGTACAACACACCATTAGTAGAAATTTGCATCCCTGGGTTCACGTATGTTAGAGAAATGGTGCACAATTACATTCAAGATGCCAAAACAAAACAGGCAAAATATTATGATGCACTCCACAGGGATGTTACTTATGCAGTAGGGGATAAGGTATTATACAGAAGTGCTGCTATATAGCCTTTAGGTTCAAAATTAAAACCTCCTTATTCAGGCCCCTATACTATTGTACAGTGTATAAACCCTGTTTTATTTATATTGTGCGCAGGAAATTCTGCTTCAACTTTTTCTGCTACCGTTTCAAAAATTAAACCATTTTTAGAATTTAATCCAGATGGCTATGTCCCACCGCTCTTAACAGTTGAACTAAACGTGCCAATTAATGATCATGAAGATCCCGGAGATCCGATCACACCATTGCGGCTTGTCCGAGATTATTCGCAACCACAAATGAGGTGGAAACTTGTGCAGTGTTTTGGTGCACCACCTGAGCAGCAACAACATCTGGACCAGGGTGATCAACCACCAGCAACATCCAGTGTGGGATCACCAGCATCCAGTGTTCTACCAGTGTTGCAAGCTACTTCATCAGCAGCACCGGACACTCTATTGGAACATCCAGTTGCAGCGCAGGCTTCACATCAGCAGCCGCAGCAACAACAACAACAAGTGCAACGAGCTTCACCTCTAAGAACAGCCCTGAGAGGATCTCCACGACCACCTCCCGTGGTATCTCCAGCCACATCAACGTTGGCACAGCGGCATACGCATCGGCCAGCTTCACCAGCTGCGGGCAACACCAACGTAACAAAAGATTCGTTGCGACCGAGATTGCCCTCGTTCACTAGGAAGAAATAGTGCTACATTCAAGATGCCGGGTCGTCATCCGGAAGGAAGGGGCTCTTGTGACCCGCTTTGGCGCTCAAGAGCATGGTCACATATTTGGAATGCATTGCGCATTTAGTTCGATTGTGTTATGAAATATGCAAATTTTATTTAATTGCTCCGGATGGCAAAATTATGGTGATGCAATTGACCTCGTTTAATGGTATTGCATCACGGGTCAAGGGTCGCATTTTCGAGTCGACGTGGAGCAGCTCGGGGAAAGAAAAATTCAGAGAACTGCTGGCAGTCCCATCGGGTGCAGTTGCATCCATATGCTCATCTTAAATCTCCATTATTGGCAATTGCCAAAATTCGTATATATTTAATCAGCTTATAGCATTTAATTAAGTGCAATTTTGTAATGAATAATCGAGAGGAATGGTACCAACAAGTATGCCCGGACTTGTGGCATCGATTCCTGAGAAGTCTTCGAGCAGCTTAATTTCCTTCATGCTGGGTGGCATGAATGGTGTCTGTCCTCGGAGCCGTCTTCGCAATGAGACTAGCAGCTGATTATTCAATGGATGCTGGTATGATCGAACTTGAATTAATGCCGCCGTCTGCTGATCATTATCAACTCGATCGGTTGTGAAAGTGTGGAGAATGAACTTCGTGGTCTCCGATCATTCTCGAGTGAACTTGCAATCCAGCAAATTCCGGTGGTGACTATAATTGAACTCAATTCTAATGATCATGTATTTTGTGCTTTGGATTTGACTGATCCGAGTGTGTGAAATTTAGCCAAATATTCTAACGTTTTTAATTCGTTGCTATTGCATATTCTTTTATCAAATGTACGTGACGATTTAGTCAGTGTTTTAAACTTATGTCCGTTGTGCGCCCTTTTGACGCTTACAACTTTTGCTACGCAAATAAATCGTTTTCAATCTATTAGATGAATTTGTTGACTTGCTCGTGAAATGGGATCGAAAAAAGTAAAGCTAATTTCAGTCAAATCAAATTATTTCGTGCAAATTGTGTTGAACAAAACGAGCTAATAGTGAGCAGGTCACAAACTCAAAGCCTACCGCCCTATGTGAGGCCCTAAGCTGTGGCCATCTGAAGAGGACCCCCTTTAGGTGGAGTTGGGAGTTCAAGCAATACATTTTATGAATTTTGATGTTTCGTGAGGCATTTTAAACATTCTACTTTTAATCTAATTTCAAAGGTCTAAAACGCAACCTTAATTCGATTTTTCTACCCCCTTGCCATTTTATACACTAATGTGAATTTTCATGCCATTTTCAAAATGCCTGAAATCTGCAATTTCCTGGCAACATATGGTCTAGCCATGATGTGACAACGTGTTAAATGGTGAATTGTGCAAAATATTCCACGTCAGGCCACCCTCTGAGAGGAATAAAATCTGATTGTGCGAAGCTTCTTCCATGCCCCTTTCCTTCTTTTACAAAATTTACAAATAAAAATCTGTAAAATTTTACACAATTGCCCTAAAATTTTTTTTAAATGTTTGGCAAATTTGCCTCCAGAAAATTTAAAAACATTTTCAAACTTGTCCTTGGAAATTGCTGGAAATTTCTGTAAATTTGTCTGCAAAAAAAGCCTAACATTTTGCAAATAGTCCTTGGAAAATGTAGAAAATATTAGTAAGTTGTCAGTGGAAAATGGGAAAATTTTTACAACTTGGGAAGAAGGTTAAAATTTTGCAAATTTGTCCTTGGAATAGCTTGTAAAATTTTTTAAATTTCTATTCCGAATGAATGCAAAATTTTAAAAATATGTCCATGGAAAAGGATGACAAGTTTACAAATTTCTACTCTGGAAGATTTGAAAAATTTACAAACATATCATTTGAAAATGTTTTGAATATTTTTTTAAATTGTCCTCAGAAAATTACAAAAATGTAGCAAATTTGAATTCATAAAGAGTGGAAAATTTTTGAATTTGAATTCGAAAAACCTGGAGAATTTTGCAATTTTGTACTTATATAACGTGGAAAATTTTTCTAATTAGTACTCTGAAAACGTAGACAATTTTCCAAATTTACATGTACTCTGAAAATGTGGAACGTTTTTCAAATTTGTGCTCCGAAAATATGTTGAAACATGAAACTGACTCCGGCATTTGCCGAGGCCCCTAAGCTGCAGCTTAGGACTGCTTATGGATAAATCCGGCCCAACAAAACATGAAATGGCATCGACGAGACATCCTATGTGACCATCGAGACATGAAATGGCATCAAGGAGACATCCATGTCTCCATCGAAACATGGAATGGCATCGAGAAGACATCCAGAGTCTACATTTATGGACATTTTTTGGACATCCGAAACTCGAAAACTACACTCCCATAAGTTAGGGAGCGACATGATAATGCTACGGCAAAAAGAACATACGCATAAATGATCGAAACCAAATTATTTCTTTGTTGGCCAACTTACAGAATCCTGACATTTATTTGGAAAAATTTCAATTTATTACAAACCATCGTACGATACGTGCATAACGTTCAAGCAAAAGTTCAGCTATTGAAACGTTCACACGGCCTCCCAGACGTACGTCCGCATTTCGTCATTCTTCCTCGTTTTGTAACTTTTTCCCGGTTTGCATGGTCCTGACTGAGGCCAACAATTTTAAATCTTCTTCTACATCCTGCATGGGACCGTAATAATCTTCAAAACCATTCTTGAGGATTTCCCATGTTTTCAATGCATCCAATATATCCGTTAAGGGAATCCCGATGGGCAGTCGTATATTTGGGAGTATATTAGGAGTACACTGCATCAGTCCTTAGACATTCTGTCCAGTCATCATTTTATTAAATATTTTGTTATATTTTAGTATTAAAGGTGCCCACTTTTTTAAGCATTATAAAATAAATTTTCATTGAATACTGGATAAAATCGTGACATTACACTGAAGTCTACCCCCACCACTATTGTCATGAATTGTCAGAAATTCTGCATACCCCTAACACCCTAAATGTGTAACGTCATTCCTGGATGACCACTTTGTACTCTTATTTTGGAAAATATTGAAAATTTGTGTTTGGAAAAGTTTTAAAAATGGGTGCTTGAAAAGATTTAAAATATGAAAAAATTTATACAGTAGAGCCTCCGTAAGTAGACCATCCAAGGGCGGAAATAAAATGGTCAACATAGGGAGGTGGTCAACATATGGAGAACGTATGCTTTTATTGGAGAATAGCATACAAAATCATATATACAGACTAATCAAAAACAGTGAAATCAAAATTTGTTAAATTTTTCACATTGTTTAGTTATTTTTTATGAAAAAAGTGTCAATCTTGGTCTGTTTCTACCATGCATACCATGTTTCTTTAAACCCGGTGATTGAGAATGTTTTAAGATGGTATATTGTTTAATTGACATTGTTTATGGGAATTGCCAAACAAAATGTTACCCATAGATAACGTTAGGAAATAACTATAAGAAATGTAAATTTCACATTCTCAAAGTTTTAACGCAATAATTTTTAATTTAAAAAAATGTTTTAATTTAAAAAAAAAGATACAGCTAGGAATTCTACATAAACATCAGGTAATATATGAAATTTTTAACCAATTTAACATTTCTTAATATCTAAAGCTATCCTAGCCTCAATTCCCATAGAGAATGATGCAGTTGTTTATTTTACCATCTATTCAGGTTCATAAGATCCTCAACTGAGTACTGTTATTGTACTAGGATATCAATTTTGTGCGGAAAACTACAAAATAAATGAAAAAATATAAACATATAAACGTCAAAGAAATGAAGCAATTTTTTAACTATCCGGCCAGGATAATGGTTTTGTACCCGCATGCTATTCGCTCTGAATAAACAATTTCATGTTGCAATCCATATTTCCACTTAGACAGTAAATAGTATGCCCATATATCGATTGCTGATATACAGTATACTGTGCATGCCTCAGATATCATATTTTCTTGCAGCCGAATCGGTCTACACGTACGCATTTGACTCCACACTATAATTGTATCAAATTATTTATAAGATTACAAGACAAGGAGTTTTTTTTGGTTCCAATTTCATGACAACTAAATCGATTGATGTACTGTAGCTCAATCCTGTACACGACATGCCGTGCAAGTGTGTCCTCAATCATAGTTCAAGGTGATCCGAGAATATACAATGTACATTTAAGTATCTATGTACGGAATATGAAATTGCCTTGCCTCATTGAGACTAAAAATTACGTAAAAACGTGTTTTAAAACCATTTTATAAAGCGCGTTTTGAGGTGTGACGTCATTTCGTAGCAACGCCCCTTTTAGAATATTCAAAATTAATGACAAAGTTTTATTTCTATGAATAATAATGCACATTCTTATTTTTCATATTTTCTAGATGTTATGTTAACTTATCACATTCAATTTTCTTGATCGAATTTCGTAGACCAGGAAATTAAAAAAAAATAGAATTGGCCTATTTGTCGATATTTCAGGCACGTGTGTAAAATTAAGGAATGCAATACTTAGTTTGTAAACACCGATATCCAATAATTGTTGATTTTGCACACGTAATTTTACGACTGCTTACTGAAAGTGCGATTTGCAAAGCTTCTGTCTAATTAAATACCCTTATTGCCTCGTTTCTAGAATTTCGCAATCTTTGTATTTGGCAATGTTTCGCTTTTTTTTTTTTCAAAATTACGAAAATGTATTTATCCCCTTTTACAACAGTTGTTGTCCAGTTTATCTGTATTTCTGTCTGAGCACCCCCTAATGCCTCGAATTTAAAATTTCGCAGACTAAGGCATACTTTTTCAAAAATGTTTTTTTAGTATACCTGCATAAAATGAAGTACATGTATAAAAAAAGCTGTTTAATGACTAATTTTAATATACTCGTTTTCTGCAAGTTACACTATTTCTCACCAGTTACAATTAAATAGGTGTTCACTTGTTTCATTTGATCTGCTATGACGTAGGTATTAAACACATGTGTTGCACGCAAAGATTTTTTATTGTGCAGATAAATTTGTCCATTGTATTAATCTATTTTAATATATTTTTCTCAAGTCTATTTTAGTCTATGGTCGGAAGTGAGCTGAAAATTAATTATACACCATAAATTGCCACAACCAAAAGTATGTTTTATTATCAAACACATTAACGTTCTTCACAGGTGTATATATAAAGAAAGAACGAAATATTATAAAGTCTATATAAATTCTGATTTAAATTCTTAAATGTAGTGCTGCCACATGTTTTTTAATATAATCATGCTAATTATCATTCTGTTAAGGATTATTTTATTAAAACATTTCTGCCTTTCTTTGTATAGACACCTGAAGAAGACACACTTGTTGCGTCGAAATGTTGTTTGATAATGAAACATAACTTTTGTTTGCGGAAATTTGGCTTAATATTGGCTACGATATTAAATTTACAAAGTCGTCCTTTATAAGCAATGAATTTGAAGCGGATGTTGTCGTACAATTATTTCCCTCTTTTTATTATAAACTATTATTATTATTTCAGGTGCTGATACAGAATAGTCATCATAATGTAAGTAAATGCATATTTTTACAAACGCAACTCCTAAGAATATGTCATCAATGGTTTACGATAAATATTTTTTATTTGAGAGGTCATATCCGGTTAATTGCGTGCAAACTGCTTGTGAAAACCATCGCAATTGGTTAAACTGCACCACCAAATCTTCAATATCCCCATTGGGAACGAAGTTTGTAACACTTACAGTACGTTGTTTGCATCATATTGCACATCCAGAGTTGGCTTTATTTGGTCAGCTTAGTGCACGACGTCAACTATTTAAACTCGAAAACTTTTCAATGTAAAAAAAACGCATTAAAGTAAGGAGTGGATTAGCTTTTAGACAAGAAAACTCCTTGGAATTTCATTTCAGACTCCAATGGGATTCTTGTAAGCCGAGCTCTTTCATTTTCAATTAACGAACTTCCAAATTTGAAGTCCCAAAGGAAACGGATTTTAGCGCGCATAAGGCCTTCTCAAGAGAGCCTAAGGATTAAACTGTCCAGTTTTGAAGGTGAGCTGACAAATTAAAGGAAATATACAGAATAGGATATACTGGCTCATATCTATGAATACTACAATGGAAATGAATACTGTATGCATGTATCAGCTTGTTTAAGTTTCAATTTCTAACTATAAAGCGGGAATATGCAGTGCATTGAATACATGTAATGTATGAATAAATACCTGTAATCCAAAAAATAAAGAATTTCCCCCAGTGAAGCAAATAATAGATGAAAAAAGTTTTCTCCAAAAAAATAGGAAGTATTCTTCCGCAAAATAAGTAACCATGGTAATAATTTGAACATGGATGGACGGGGTTTAGAGCGCCGTTCTTCCATCATTTGGTACGATTGTTTCCATCAATAATTTGGTACTACTGTGTCCATCATTTAGTACGATTGTTTCCATCATTTGGTACGATTGTTTCCATCATTTGGTACGATTGTTTCCATCATTTGGTACGATTGTTTCCATCATTTGGGAACGATTGTTTCCATCATTTGGAACGATTGTTTCCATCATTTTGAACGATTGATTCCATCATTTGGAACGATTGTTTCCATCATTTGGCACGATTGCTTCCATCATTTGGCACGATTGCTTCCATCATTTGGCACGATTGCTTCCATCATTTGGCACGATTAATTCCATCATTCGGTACGATTGTTTCCATAATATAATACGATTGTTTCCATAATATAATACGATTGTTTCCATCATTTGGTACGATTGTTTCCATCGATTAAGGTTTCACAATGGGCGAATTCTCGAGATAAGCATAACTAGGCGTAGAATTGGTACCACATTAGGTAATTCCAAGCATAATTTTTGTTGAATTTGGAGTTATAACACGTTGGCATTTTTGTTTATCGACAAGCTGTAAAAAAACCTGCTTATTTCACAGATTTTAGATTTGAAACAACAGGTTCATGAAATGCAAGTTTTCTGAAAGACAAATTGGTCTGCGTGCTTTCGCGCCTATCCCTCCTCGTCTTTAAACATAGCTTTTTATCAGTTAAAATTACATTATACGAAACGGAATTAAACCTTGCAATTTTTATTCATGCCTGAGATAATGTAGAAGTAGTTCAGAGATAATTCGAAGTAAGAAAGTAGTATGGGTTTTAATTGCGGTTTCCTGCGTTGTGATTGAAGATTGCAACCTTCCCTGAACCCAGCTGCGCGCACATTCAGAAGGATCGCTTTTTCCATTATCAAAGAAATACTCAAGTGATGTATAGTTGAAATCGTACTTTCAATACCTCGTTTCCGTCATTTTTTCCCCAGAAAAGATTCAACCAACGAATGAAAGTTTGAAGAGACGCAATCTGGTCGATCTGAAAAACTGCAGCTAGGATTCAGACCTGAAATGTGTCGTAATAATGTATGCAAATTGACAACACGACATTTTCTCGATATCAACACTCTACCTGAATGTTAAGTTTTTGCTGGACCCAATAGTCACTACAACTTTTATTCTTGTGCTCAAAATATGTTTTTGCGGTAAAGTTAAAAAAATTGCATGATTCGCAAGAAATGAATATACATGTGAGAACTTGTGACAGGTTGACTTTTTGTGATATTTTACTAACGTGATATGCTTAATATCACCTGTCAGGAGTTTAAAAAAGTTAGGTCATATGCTCGTAACAGTAGATTGGTAACCATTTGGATGTGGTTATGTAATCGTTTATTATGCACTATTGAAGGGAATTACTGGTTGAATAATATATGTGTTGATTTTATAGGGGTACATTATCGTACATATGCATTTTAAGTTGGCCTTCCGTCCATCATTTTAGGTTGGTTTTCATCTCTGCTTAAAAGTTCACCAGAGCAGGGGTTCTCGTTAGTTTCAGGACAAATTCTAATTAGCGATATTCAGGAGTTTAATCTCAGAATACATCTGATTAAATTGGATATAATCTGGAAACTTCCTCAGCGACTAATAATAACGCGGTTCATCCCATCAAAAATATTGGTTTTGGAAGGAAATGAGTTTTTAATCTAAATTTTACATCGAAAAGCAGCATTTATTAGTCGGCCATTTTAATTGGTTCCTAGTCTAAAGGAGTTCAGTAACTTGTTCAAACAGTAAAACATAGTTTCCAATGTCGATAAACAGTATAAGTTCAGTATATACTCATGTCTGATGTACGTCAAAAGTCAAAAGGTAAAGCACTAAAACTGTTAGATTTAATAACGAAGAAGTTTGCGTCAATATTTGTAAATAATCGTCCGTACGCGCTTCGAATGACCATTAATCCTTAATGGCGTCGTAACATGACAAACTGGAATGGCCAGGCATAGCGTTACATGACATATTGGCCATTAATTAAAACCAAGGTTTCGTAGTTTTAGGCCTACTGAGGCGAACTTATCTTTTATTGCTACTAGCGAACAGCAACTTGAAACTATACGCAGAAACTGACCGTGCCAAGACCTTTAGGAAACATGAGCGTAAAGCTGTTTTCACACTGGAGGAAACACACTTTTTGTTGCTAATTGCTGCCAGTTGATTACATATAGTGTTTCACATACATTTTCCACATAAGTTTGTTTCCAGAAACAATTGCCAGTCAATTAGCAACAGAAAGCTCCTCTTTTTATTTTTCCACTTACATGTGCAATTGCACATGTCCGTCCACACTGGAGAATACTTAGAGGAACTTTCTGTTGCTAATTGGTTGCCAGTTGTTTCTGGAAACAAACTTTTGTAAAAAATGTAGTTAACAACGCACATGTATGTAAAAATATTATAAAGAACAATTCATGTAAACAGCTGGCAACATGCAATTGGCAACAAAAAGTTCCTCTAGGTTTCCTCTAGTGTGAACGTTCATGTATCTTTAGAAATGCCAAGAAATCATACAGTGAAACCGAAATTCCATCATCATTAATAGTGGTTGCTTTTCAGACAAGATGCCCATGAACTCGAATATGCATTAACAATTGCAGGTTAACATAACATTATTGTAAAAAAATAAGTCGAGCTTTCCAGATTTCCATGAATTGTGAGTTTATTTCCTACTTTGTAACAAATTCCTTATTTTGTTTTTAAGGAAATTTTCCATATTAGTGACAGCCATTCGTGAGCTTTTTTTTTCTAATTATTTGGATTTTGGATAATGGAATAGTTTTGTTTTAGTGCATTTCTTGATATAGTTTAGGCAAGTTGACAAATCTGGGATTCTGAAACCTAGCTGAAAGCGCGTTCATATGCTCGCATATAAAATGGGTTGCTTTATTCATGACCCTTAAGCAATCCAAGGATGGAGCTGAACTAGATGTATTGACGCAACTGCGGTAGTTTTAACTTCAAACACGATGTTTGTTGACATGCATGTTTTATGCATGATGAACAGCGAATGCATCAAGTTTGAAGTTAAACATGGATGCATCTTTCCGTTTTCTTTCGTGGACATCTTGACTTATGTTTCAATTTACATTGAGTATGCCTAATTTACTTTTGCTAATTTATGTACCCTGTTTCAAAAGTTTCTAGTACGGTATGCTGCACTCGAATAGTTAGTCCCTGATGGTTAAATGGTTTTCCAACGTGAGTTGCATTTTCATGATATTGGACAAGAAAACAGCCAACATGTTGCATGTACTGTATGTTTGATTCATGCATTAACGATGCATCTTGTTTTAAATTTATCTGATCCTCAGGCAAACAAAAAGGTTCACATTTGGTAAATTTATCAGCAAGACGAATTCTCGTGGACAAGTTACAAGGCCTTACCAAAAACTTACCATATACGAAAAACTATCATTTTACCGTTTTGGAGAAAAACGTGACATTAATTTAAATTACCGTAACTAGTGGACTTCTACTATATAATAACCAATAAACATAATAGCTTGATAATATCTTCAATACATCCATATATTATTTAAAATGTTCAAGGCCAATAACGCGCCGCGTTGACGCCTGTTGCGACGTCTCAGGACGCCAAATTTTGTACCATTGCCACAATGGATGACGAGATTTTCATTGAAAACAAAGTCCCAATGAACTTCGATCTATTAAATCTCAAAGAACTTCGATCGAAATCATCCCAACGAACTTCGATCTAAATCCCAACGAACTTCGATCTTAATCCCAACGAACTTCGATCTGAATCCCAAAGCACTTCGATATAAATCCCAAAGAACGTCGATCTAAATCTCAAAGAACTTCGATCTAAATCCCAACGAACTTCGATCTAAATCCCAAGGAACTTAGATTTCAATTACAAGTGAACTTTTATCTAAATTCCAAGAAACTTCGATCTAAATCCTAAAGAACTTCGACCTAAATCCCAAGGGAACTTCGATTTAAATTACAATTAAGTGAACTTTTATCTAAATTCCAAGGAACTTAGATCTAAATCCTAAGGGAACTTAGATCTAAATCCCAAGGAACTTAGATCTAAATCCTAAGGGAGCTTCGATCTAAATCCCTAACGTCGCAAGCAGCACTGGTGAACAATCCCGCGGAATTTTCAGGAATCAACTAACTGCCATCAATGCGATAACTACATGTTATTATTATTACACGTTCAGTTCATCTACATTTACGTGTGCAAGTACATGTACATGGTCAGATTTGTTTTACCGGTAAAATTTAGCAGAAGGTAATACTGGCAACTTTTCTATACATTCATTGTATAATTTTTGTATTCCTGTGAACAAGTTTGAGGAACTGGCCAAGATTCATTTTCTTTTAACCCTTTTCGGTTACAAGTACCATGAAGGACGCCGTAAAATGAAGGACTGTGCTTACCGCAAGCTCTTCACGAGCGACATCGTCTGGAGGATCTTCGAAGGAGTCGCCGATCTCCCACTTGATGTGTTGATGAGTTTCCTTCTTCATGGCCTGGTTATCCATTGCTGGAGCAGCTCCTAGGTCCGCGATAGGCAGTGTATCAGACGACATTTTAGCACTGGTGTCACCACTAAGCTCCCACTTCTTCAGCACCACATAGTTTGGCCACCGTCGGCGAAAACGCGAAAATTCTGCGAAGAAACAAAAATTCAACCCAACCGAATGAAAAAAAGATAAAATAACATTGAATAATTAAAAGGAAGTGGTTGACCTTGAAAATGGCCAATACGTATTTAGGACTAATCTGCAGCACTCCTTAAGGTCACCCTATAGCACAGCCAGTATCAATGCTCGCGAATGCACCAATTTTTCCACACCCCATTTAGCACACAATAGGCGGAATGATTTTATTTTCATTGAATTCCACAATTTTTGCCGAATTTTGTGACCGATTTTTTGGTGCAACGTTCACTCAATGTCCGACGCCAAGAATTAAGCGGCTTTGACGCCTGGTGAGACGTCTCAGGACGTTGAATTTTGCGCAGTTTTCAACGCTAAATATAACACTGTTGACCCTGTTCTAGGATATTGCTTATCTAAACTTCTCAAGTATAATAACGCGGCGTCCAATGGCTTTGCGCTGCGAAGATAATGTCAAGTTGTGTAGCATTAATGGCTAACCAGCAAGGAGGACAAGTCTGCCATCACATCATTGGATCACTTGCACGACACGTGCTTTGGTTGTTTGCCATGGCAGTGCCTTAGTATAGTTTTATGTCTTGATGCTGAAAAGATTAAAAAGCTCCATAGTGGTTCAATTTTTAAGACAATGGTTTGGAAGATAATTAAAATCAATATTTTCGATTGCAGCACCACATCATAAAAAAACCAACAATCTTTAGAAATAAATATTTACAAATACATTTTCTGTAATAGAACTTTTTCTGAATTTTTTGCTTTTAAAATACACTTATATACACGTTATGATGTACACTGTATGATCCAAGCTATTTCCATATATTGTGCTTGTGTTTTTAAATATATTTTGATAAATAAATGTAAACCTATTTCAAAGTGTTTTAAAAATCTACGAAATGCATTATTTAATAACATTTAAAATAATATCAAAAGTACTATTTTATGGTTTATATTTTGTAATGTATGAAAAATATATTTTGTTTTACATATATATATGCTGTATATATTTATGATATGGTTTAATAAAAGTGTTTGCATAACTCATGATGAAAACATATTTAAAATTTAATATTTGTAATATTTTTAAAAATGCCTTTTTTTTCATATATTGCATTGTTGAATAATGCTTTTTGATGAATGCCATGGGTAATTGCAAACCCTCCCATATAGCAGACGACCAAGAAAAGGGTTTGCTGGCAAACACTTTTTTCCTTTCAAGTTACCGCCTCAAGACATCAGCTTTTTTCGTCAAAATGTTTGCAATTTGCTGTTTGAAACAGTTTGATGGAAAATTTCGGAGCAAACATTTTGAGCAGACAGCAAACACAAACACTTTTTTTTTGCTGTTTGCAGCAGTGTGTGTACCCGGTTCTCTGATTTTTTTAATTACAGTAAAGATTTTTGGACGTTTAAAAACTGCTAAGAACAACAATGAAAAAAGGATTGATACAAGTTTAAACAATGATCAGAAATCTGGAGTAGATCAAAGAGAGTAGCATTTACGTGTATGTGAAAAACCTCATTGGTGGAGTAGCCTACTACTAAAGGCAAAGTTTTGGCACGCAGAAAAATGGCTGAGACTAAGAATGGTTAATTAAAACTGACGTTTAATTATAACGTACATTATAATTGATTTTAAGATTTATTGCATCTAATTAATACGTTTTTGTTTTTTAAGTTTGACATACTCCTTCATCGTTTTCAATTACATTTTTTTTCGTAATAGTCGCATTTATAAACTTCGTCATTATGCCATCTACAAAGCCTATTTTTTGAAATAATTAATGTAATTAAGGTTGGAAATTCGGAAAAAGATCTGCAAAATGAGCAAATGCTTTAAAATATGTGAATATTAGGTACGTCATTTAAACATTACTGAAGTACGTGTAAACGTTCTTATCATAAAAACAACGCAAATCTAGTGTTTGCGATTAGCTAATGAAACTAATTACAATGATATGTTTACATTGGTGACTATGTTGAAATATAAAACAACGTTGCTCATTATTGTAAAAGTAATGAGAGAAGAACAGTTTCTTATTAGCTGTAACGTTTTCCGATGTACAGTATCTAATATTTCGTGTTTCTTTGTGCAAAGGATAGAACCCTCAATTAAAAGTTTCTAGAACAAGCAAAGATATATCTTAATGATTCCCAAAGAAAACTACTTGAGTGATCGATACACAAGTTGCATGCTCGTATACAGTACATTATTGATTCTATGCCAAATGCGTATTTGTAACAGGCGTTATTAGATATGTTTTTTGTTGTTTCATGCTGCATGTTCAGCTTCATATCTTTATTAACTTTATTTTGGAATAATGCGAACGTGTTCCAGATATCAATGAAATTGATTTGCTCAGATGAATTCAATATGTCGTGCAGGAAATTGATAGCCATACCTGTGTTTAAAACCTCATTATGGCAAACGTCCAAGTTGGAATAAAATCGGATATTATGCTATTCAAGGCACGCTATATGGAAGCTATTCAATCAAAAAAAAAAAAAAAAAAAAAGAGGTGTTAGGTCCACTCCCACCACTGATTTGGAAAACTGCGTACCAAGGCCGAACCACGTTTGATAATTGGGTGATCGGATGACGCAAGCTAACAAAACTATCATTTGGAGTAAGAAGGTCTGTCACTTGCGCATTTTAATGGGCAAATTTGGAAAAATACGATCCCGGATTTAAAATGACGCCATTTTCTCGATTTTATCAGTTGATAAACTATAATGAAACATTCTTATGCATTATTGAAAAGTGAATAGGCACTTAAAGTAGTTTAATGACAAGAACAGGGGTTAAACTTATCCATGGATGTAAACGTCCATGGAATACTTGAGTTGAACATGGTGAACTGCTACCTACAGTTTACATGTACAGTACTAGTATGTCTGCATGGACGACTCTTGCTTTCTGGGGAGGGCAACTGACTGCCAATTTAAATTTAAAACGCATTCATATCATGTCTCATTACTTTAATTGTCCTCAATAAGATTTTACCTTCTTCAAACGATGGCTCTATGATGAACCAAAGTGCACTAGTGTGCCACTCTGTGTGTATCAGTTGCACGAGGTCAGGGAAATGACGTTAGGTGGCGTGAAGACAATTTTTGTCCTCAACAATTTTAGCCACACGTCGTCTGCTACTTCATTGTTGTTATATCTTCAAAAATGACTTTATTTTCTAATATTTTGTATATACATTTTTTTTCTTTTTTTTGCATTCATAATGTGAGGAATCATAAACACTTGATTTTATATTCTATTTTTATATTATGGAAATGGCAACCATTTTAAGTATTTCTAAAACAGTATGCCTATACTTGCTTGCAAAATACAAAAATATGTTATGATTACTCATCACATAATTAAAAAATACTGAAATATATACAAACAATTATAAAAGTAGATTTCGAACAATATCTATCAATCCAATGAAGTAGCAGACGTGTTTATGCTATGCCACGTCTTCTCAAAATGTCTTCACAGTGGCTTTCCGGGATTTCTAATGAAAAGTAAGTCTTCCAGGGAGATAGCAGCGTTCCAGTATTCTGGAACTGAGTCCAGTTTTTTGATAAATTTTGCTTTATTTTCAAAACTTTCAGGTGGCAAAGGTGTGCATTTGTGACAATTCTCATTTAATGAGTTTTTAAAGCTTTGATTTCAAGAGAGCCAGCCTTTGCATTGAACACTAAATCAACAAATCACCTTAATTATGATATCCCTACTGGGATTTCTTACTTTATTGGTTATTAAAATGATCATAGTTTACATCATTTCTTCCATTTTTCCTCAAATACCCTAAACCTGCAGGTTTGTTTTTTCCTTTATACGATAATAAGTTTTTCACTCCTTTTTTGTTTTAGGGTTGAAATCATGTAAGTCTTTAATTAGAGATTATGGGCTTTCTTAGACCAGGATGAATTTTTTGTCTCGTCAATCTGGATTTCTGATTTTGTCCAGTTTCCTTAGACACCCAAGTTATTTTAGATTGTTGGCCTTGTCCCTGTTCCGAAATTTGGTCTACCCCATAACTTCTTATATAACTTCTTTAGCAGTTTATCTATTGGCTCTTAAAGTTTGTCTACCTTGCCTAGTCCGAACAGCATCTAAATCGACAGTTCTTAATAATAATTTATTCTAGCGATAGTTCAGCAGATAATGCTTTGGTTCCCCGCTCTTATTATTTAAAGCGAAAGAAAACTATAAATAAAGATGCATTATTCCTTTTATCAATTAGGAAATCGAGACAATTTTTAAACCTGTCATTTTTTTTTTTCAAATTCACTTGTTACTAGAATAACTGATACACGAAATAAATATATCTTATACAAAAAAACCCGTTTTAACCCTCATTCATAGCATTTCCCTTCTCACATTATCTATAAAATGGTTTAACAGGGTGGCAAACAAGTCCTAAAAATCCTAAAAGTCCTAAAAAAGTCCTAAAAAAAATAAAAAGTCCTAAAAGTCCTAAAAAAGTCCTAAATATTCAGATAA
>JAQGBX010003864.1:0-16384 GCA_034698745.1 Megaphyllum sjaelandicum | reverse complement strand
GTTAATTTTCAAAATTGTCGTTAGTAAATTTAAAAAAATATTTTCCAGTGTCAATTTTGGAAAATGTCAATTTTTCAAGTTTGTTGCTTGGTCAGGGAAATTTTTTTAAAACCTGGAAAAGTCAAGGAAGATGAAAATGAAATTTCTGGGGCAATCCTGTAAAATAATTCTCACATCTTTCCATATTTCTCACAACCACCCCTTTCACAATTTCCTTTTTGCTTACTACTTTAGCCATACTCAAAATTTCATGTTACCTACCCATTTCTTCCTCGTTCATTGTTCTGTACCTCACTCTCCTTTTTTCCCTTTTATTCCATTCGATCGTAGTTATGGGTTGTACACATTTCTATAAACTCTTATCCTAGCTGATGGGGCAAAGCAACTATCATACATGTTTCTCATTTTGTTTCCCTTTTCCGGTCGTTTTCGTCTACTTCGTCCAATCCTTTTTCTTACATTCTTTATTTCCTGAATGAAGAATATACGTATACTTGATGTACTTCATCACCTTTAATTGCATTTCTTCCATGTCCCTTTCTCCCAAGTTCCATTGTCCTATTTTTCTTCCTTCCACTTTCCATTGATCCATGCACTACTTCCTTGTCCTACTTTTCTTATTCCCCCCCTCCCTTTATTTTGTGGTTAATTCGGGGTTATTTAATTCGTTTTGCTCAGCTACTGATTGCCCTTTCATTCAAGTATTTATCAACAACCACCGCAATTTTACTAATTTCCGCAACAACGACAAAAACTGCGATCGAAAACCTCGTTTTTTAATGTCATCGCAGTCACTTTTGACAAAATTGTAGTTTATTAGAACAGGGTTGCCTCAGTTCAGGGAAGTCAGGGTGAAAAAAGTGGTCATGGAAGTCATGGCAATGTCAGGGAAATTTTCCCAAATAAAAACAAAATGCTATCCATGCACTCAGTCTGCTAGCAGCTCCATCCCCAATCCTCTTCAGATGGACTCGTAACAAAATCTAGTGTTTTGCCAAGCTTGTCAATGCAATTGTTAGTTTATTTTACACTAGCGATAAAACCCGGCCTTGCCCGGGTAAAAATTGTTGTTTGATTTTCTAACCCCTTTTATGCCATCAGGAGTTAGATTTACCTGTCCTTTGTCTCCAAAAGATGGCACCATACGACCTGGATACATCCCGGATGGGGGACGGGAAACTTGTTTGACAGTTTTATGGCCCAAGGCAAATTTAAAAAGAGTTATGGCCTTGTTATTCCCCACGAAGTTCACGCTCCTGGGGGGTGTGCCATGAGTCATGATGAGTGGCCAATCATATGGATTTGCCAACCTCAATCCCACCCAGACTGCCAGCCAAACATGGCGTCGTTTTCTATTTTATATATATAGATTAGGACAAAAAAACGGACATGCATGAACGAGTAAGTTTTGGTCAGGGAAAAGTCAGGGAAATTGAAAATGAAAATTTTGTGGCCACCCTGTTAGAATAAACTGAATCTCATAGTCTCTTGGGGTTCAATGCACTGATGCCAAAATGTAAGCCCCGGTTTTCAACTTTAATTAAGCACTTAAAAACCTATAATATCAATTCTGACCAAGGCACCTTCTCCGAAACTGTTCGCTTTACTCTTTCGCATATTTTTAACTTTGATTTTTTTAAAGTCTGTTGGGAAATACTTGGCACATCATCGTGGCTGATGTAAGGGTACATTAACGCAACGTTGAGCCTTGGCACCGCCTTCGATATTCGATCGGTGATCGAGTTGATTTGACACTCATTTCCTGCACATTATATTGTAGTACTCGTGCCTTGCTCCAAGTGTTTCCATTAGCGCTGATGAAAACGTAAGTGTGGCCGGATATGCTGGGACAACACTGCTTCATGTTCCTGTTTGGGCAACTCTGGATGTTCCTTAATTACTAGTGCATGGCTTAATTAACTTATCAAACGTAGTCTGTGTCGATGACTGTGTGTAACTGTGTTTGGAGAAACCTACATGCAAATTCACTGAAAGCCTGGACTTCTGTTGTCCATATCGTAATGTTTGAATATGAATATTGAATATGATGTTCTTGACAAGCTGGATTTTTTTTTTTTTTTTAATAACAAATACATGTAAGTACCTCTGGATTTCTCGGAACGATTGAAGAATTTTTGATCAAAATGAAGTAAACGAAATCTTGTATCGCCTTTTTTATTGGTATTATTGTCTTCTGATTAAAATTACAAATAACTGTACATATACTTAATTGTCTTCATATTCTCACGAATCCAGAAATTTCGTCTCTGATGAACCTCTTCACCTCTGATCTCTCGGGAACTTTGAAGCTCGGAGTTTTCCAGAATTTCTTGAATTTCTATACACCTGTTTTGTTGGAATGCACAATAGCTCTGCATTTCACAGGCTTTTGAATTTTTCTATGAAAGACTGATAGTTACAAATAACTTAGATGTCTGTAGTGTTTTTTTCCGAAAGTTATGCGTAGATCTGCATCAACACCCTCCGCAGGAGGGTCAATTTCCCTCGGGGAAGTTACCTGGTCGGGATATGGATGTTCCCTGGGTGGCTAATCTGCAAAACAATACGCAGCGACCTCGACCTTCCTTAAATTCTTATACGCAGCTTGCAGGTAAAGGTCACGTGACTACCCCAGTGTAAGCCCCACATTGCCTTCTCACGTTTTTTTCCCCCGCTAGTTTTCGAAAATCAATTCATTAATTTTTTTAGTCAGAATCGGAATAACTGTTGTTGTTTCTCTTGCCAAGTTTGTGATGTACAGTAGCTTTAGGCACTAAATCTTGAAACCAGTTTAATCGAGTGTGCAGATTGCATACAGCATGCCTTTGAATTAATTTTCATGAATCCTATTTTTTTATGAAATTTACAAGCACTTCTGCGTCATTTAATAAATGTCATTTTTCAGTGAAAACGTCTGGAGGTTTTCAAGCGATAAAATTCATTTTAGACAAAAAAGCTTTGTTCTGACTGAATTAAGCACAAACGGAAGCCATCAGCCAATATTTTTAAATACGAACATAAACAATTTATTTTGTCTTATTTAACGGTATACAATTTTGAAGAAAGTTAAAAAAATTTTAGATTCAGATGGCCGTGTATATTTTTAAGGCATCGATCTTATCTTAAGATTTTTAAATCTGCCCTTTGTTTTATTTCAGAACCAGGGACGAAAAGGTGACATTAAGACCTTGCTTAGACACTCCCCAAAATGAGTACGAAACTGGAAGGACTTCTGATGCAACTGGGGAGTCCAGGGCGTTATCAGGTCCTGGTGGTAACTTTGCTACAGATCAACGTCTTTTGGTACTTAGTCACCATCTTCTCGCTGTCTCTGTGGAACTACAGCGCTCCCCAGCGATGCGTTGTAAGTTCGAAAGTAGCTTCGTTATTAAATATTTGTGAAAATAGTTGCCATCATGAAATGTGTTCCTTCATTGTTTAATTTTCCTATTGTTAACAGAAAAAAATACTGGCCGAATTTGGTAATTTTGAAAATTTATTTGCATATAATTTTGAATTATTCTCTTAATGCTAATTCATTCCTGGATCATATTTTCTTAGAACAGGTTTACCAAAGTGTCCTATTTTACAAACAAGGGAATATTTATTAGGAGATGTTTTTTGATGAAAAAAATTGGAAGCATTAATTTGCACAAGATCCATAAAAAACATCCAATATTTCAAACGGAAGCTATTAAGAACATCTTGATTGTTCCAGAAAAAATACTGACAGACTTTGGTAAAACAAGTTTACCAAAATATCCTATTTTACAATTTTGATATGTTTGAAAATTTATTTGCATATAATTTGGAATTATTTTAATGCTAATTCATTCCTGGATCATATTTTCTTAAAACACGTTTACCAAAGTATCCTATTTTACAAACAAGGGAATATTTATTAGGAGATGGTTTTTGATGAAAATAATTGGAAGCATTAATTTGCACAAGATCCATAAAAAAACATCCTGTATTTCAAACGGAAGCTATTATTATTATTATTACAATTAAAGCGAAAGTTATACTAGCTTGTTGTATTAAGAACATCTTGATTGTTCCAAAACAATTACTTGGCATATGCTTTCAAAAACAGTATTTTGGAAGAAACTTAACATGTTAATTCTAAATATAATTTTCATTGTGCTAAGTAATTAATTGTAGATTGAACACTTGCTAATTTAAACATTTTTTTTCAGCTCCCTGCCAACTATTCCTCACTGCCCCTGAACATGACAATACCACTGCTGGACGAGCCGGTGTTGGGCAAGTCCCCATTCGACAAATGTCACATGTACATTGACCCTTACAATCACACATTGGGAGTGCAGAAGTGTAACAATGGCTATGCTTACGATTCTGGCATGGAGCTGTGGTCAATCGCCATGGAGGTAAGCCATTTTATTTCATTGCATAATTTTGTGTTGTGCCATTGTCACATGGTTATAAAAAGGATTCTCCTTTCGTAACTGTGCCTGAGTCAATTTTTTCGAAACTTTTGCTGTGAAGGCACATCCAAAGTGGCATTTTATTGATTTTTATTATTTTTTTAAAATTTTAGTGGAACCTAGTGTGTGAGGACAAGTACATGCTGCGAATCTTCCAGACCCTATTCCTGGTGGGCGCCGTGATTGGTGGGGTCTTTGGTGGCGCCCTCGCCGACAAGTTTGGCCGCAAGCCACTGGCGCTCACCACGCTCTACGTTTCCATGGCTCTCAGCGTCCTGTCGGCTTTGGCTCCACATCCATATGCCTTTGCAGTCGCAAAACTCATCCAAGGAAGCATGGTCCAGGTGAGGCACTTTTAAATTTAACCACGTTTAGAGTATGTGATGTGGATCAAGGCTTTTCAATCTGTCATTAACTTTATTGGAATACCGAGTTCCTTTTTTGGCTCATTAACGATGTCTCGTTATGGCTAGTCAGGCGGTTAGATGGCAAACGGCATTGTCACTGTCAATCCAAAAAGATTTCACATCATTATATCAGCTTTAAGCTGAACTCTTTCACCAAATACCTTGAATTTGATATAACGAAGGTCAAGGTTTATCATGATAGAGTACTATTTTAACTAATTTTCTAGTCACGTCTAAGGTCATTCATTTTATGGTTTAATTCTAATTGTTATGTCTATCAAAAATTTTTTTAAAGTTTAGCGAGTATATGATAAGTACTTTATGTTTATGGAAATTGCATGTAAAAAGTTTGGTTTGTTGCCCGAAAAAACTTTGGCCATGAGAAATGATGTCAAAAATATTTTGCAGAGTCATAATCAAGTGAGAACATCTTTTTGGATTTAACAGAAAAAGAAGTTTTTTTTAATGTTTTGGCAAGCGTCAGACTCACTTGTGTCAAAATGTGTTGGAAATCATTGGGAATGTGTATAAAATAACCACCTGGGTAGAGATATGTTGGAAATCATTGGGAATGTGTATAAAATAACCACCTGGGTAGAGATGTGTTGAAAATCATTGGGAATGTGTATAAAATAACTACCTGGGTAGAGATGTGTTGGAAGAAATCATTGGGAATGTGTATAAAATAACCACCTGGGTAGAGATGCTCTCAATGGGACAAATAATCAATTCTTTAACTATATTTGCTAATCCAGACTTAGATCACAAGTATGGTGTTATTTGTAAGATTTGAGCAAATTTTGGCAGTGACAGTTCGCTTACCTAACAATACACATGGCACCTGGTTGCAGTTAACTGTTAATCTTCCTGATTACTCAAGCTATAAGTTTTATGACGTTGGCAAGGTGCCTACACTTTTATGTCTATGCTTATATATGTTAGTCCATCAGTTAATAATAAGTGTATCGGAAGGTATTAGTAAATGTTTGCTCGCGAATGAAAGGCTCTAATTAAAATCCCGTTCTTGGCACATCGCGGCAGTGCTGGCAATGCAAAATTTTATTAGCTAGACACCTCTCTAATGTATTTTATTGCTAAGTCTGACCACCTATATCTGGCCAGTGAGTGTACATGTAGATGTAGGACTGATCAGAGCTGGTAAAGCTTCAAGGTGAACTGCTTATTTAATTTCCCTATGAGAAAATAAAAAAGATTACGATTTCCGTGTGAGACATGACATTCTTTGTGATTTCTCATAGAACTCTCACACAACTTAATTGTTGTTGGAATAATAATTATTTTGTCAATAATAAGCAAAAAGTATGTTTTGTTTAAATATCTGAGAAATTCTTAAATATGTGTATATCTGCAGTTTTAAAACCTGGAAGCAATTAAAAAAATTAAAACGCTAATTTAATTTTTTTAAAGTAAAAACATACATGTATGCGAGGTCTTTTTATTACTGGAAATTGCACTTTATCACTTTTTCCCTATTAACACTTGACTGATTTAATCATTCTTTTAGGCTTGCATGGCAGGTTCTATGAGCCTGAAGATTGAAATCCTGCCTACCAAGTACAGATCAAAAGCCCATGCCGTGGGGGAGGTTCTGGCGGCCACCCTTTGCGTCTTGCAGATAGTCCTAGCGGTGTATGTAGCACAGAACTGGCGCTACATCGAGTACTTCAACGTCGTTCCCATGGTTGTGACTTTTGGTAACATCTGGTGAGAAATTCCTTTTTTTATATTGATAATGAAACAGCTGCTTTAGTTTTGGGGAGAAGAAAGGTCAAGTTGTGGGTGTACCCTATGTGATGACAATATAGCTGGAGCATTTAGCGATTGTTAAGTCAATTAAAAGCTCATAACAAACTTTTTGCCTAAAAATAACGTGCTAAATTATTGATAAAAGTATAGAAATTTAAATATTAGCATTCATGTTCAGGTAATGATCGTCACAACATCTTCGTTGTAAACTGGACGTTACAGCTTTAATATTTAATAATCCTTCAGTGACTAAACCAGCTATGATGTATTTTTAGGCTCGTGCCTGAATCTATCCGCTGGCTGCTGAAGAACAAGAAAGAGGACCAGGCAATCGCCACCATCCAGCGCATCGCTTGGTTCAATGGCATCCAGCTGCCACCAAGCTTTAAGTCTGAGATGCAGAGCATCATGCAGGACATCGAAGGCGAGAACATGAAGGCAGGAAATGCTAGTCTCAAGGAGCTTTTTAGGCAAAAGAAGCTGGCCACATATACAATGGTCTTCATGTCCAACTGGTGAGACAGTAAAAAGTGGAACAATTTGTTTGGAAGACGTCAAAGTTAAAAAATAGCAATTAATCCGGATCAAAAATTAAAAATTCGTGTTTAAATTTACGTTTTTTTTTTTTAAAAATGTTTAATAATTTTATTTTCATCTTATGATCAAAATTTTTTATGGAATCCAATGACTCCAAGCAAAATTCTGCTTATTTCAAATGTGTAATTTTTAACAGACATTTTCTTCTTTATATTCATTGATATAAATGATAATTTCATCTTGAAACATTATAAAACAATTAATAACCTACTATTTGCCTTAAAAAGTTATTTTTAGGAGTATTCTTTCAATTTACTTAAATTCATCCACTCCTTTTTTCACCATACTTAGGATCAGTGGCACGTTCCTCGGTATGGGCGTGGTGTTGTCCTTAACAAATCTTAGTGGCACAATACAGACAAATTACCTGATCATGGCTGTTTCAGTCTTCATCGTCAAAGTCATCTTTTTCATCACTGCAGTTCGGTGAGTAGAAATGTTTGTAGAAAATTGGAAAGACATACAGACCTGAAACGTTGTTTGGTTATTTACCATTGCCACTTTCAGAATCGGCCGAAGAATTACCATTACCATGGCATTCGTAACTGCAGGAGTCGCAATGCTTTTTTCCGTGCTAAACGAAGCTGTTTTAGGTAACTTGCCATTTCAAAATAAAATGGATTAAAATTTACCCAAATGTTAATTTAACTCATATTCGTTCTTCAATAAAACAGGATGGGACCCTCTAATCTCCACTATAAGTGGGACAACGGCGAGAGGCTGTGTTTCGAGCCTGATGTCCATATCTTTTCTTTATGTTGCAGAGATTTTTCCAACTGAGTTAAGGTATGCTGATTTTCAATTTATTTTGTTAATTCAATCAGGTCTAACATAAACTTAATACAGGGTCAGGTCACAGTGTTCAGGTGCATTTCAGGTTAAATTTTCAATTGATTTTCTAACAGGACCTTTGCTCAGGGCTGCTGCAGTGGGGCTGGCCGCATTGGATCTATGCTTGTACCATTAGCTCTTCTTGTGGTAAGTTTATTTTACATTTGCTAGTAAATATGACACTATATAGTCCGAGCTCAGATTTTAGATGTGACTACATATTTTTTCCGAAATCACTTCTTAAAAAAAATTAATTAGAGCTCTTATGAAAAAAATGTTTTCAATCAGTTTTAAGTCATATAAAATCAAAATAAGCAATTTAAAAATAAAAACTAAAATTGAAATATGATTTTTAAACCATGATTAATGGCACCTGAGTCCATTTATAACACTTCCATGCCCTATAGGGTGACTACACCTGGGACTGGCTTCCATTCATTTTCTTTGGCATTTGCGGCATCGCCTCAGGCACTATCACACAAATCCTGCCAGAGACTCGCAACCAGCCCATGCCCAACAATGTGGAGGATACTCTGCAGATGAAGAGGCACAAGAAGAAAGTGGACAACAATTTAAATGGCACCGTATGAGCCAGGGCATAATTTATTTGAAAAAATGTAGATGCAAATTAGCTACGTATCTGCACTTCTAAACAGTTGTAGGTTTAGAAAGTGACATGTTTTAAGTTCTTTTCTTTCCCAATTCTATATCGATGATGTTCTTTTGGGGTCTGCCGCTTACATCGCCCCTGCTGTTCAGGCTTAAACGTGTGCTACCTTTGCATTCTCCAAGATGTGGTGGCCTTATCAGGACTAAAATCTCTGTGCCTCATCGGTAAGAGGTCAGGAAACTGCAAAACTGGGCTTTTGCCCTGTAACTACTCCCATCTCCACCCTCTAGTCCGTTCCAAAACCATTCTATGATCTCATCGCCCGCAACACTCATTTTCTTTTCTAAACTGAAACCTTTGTTCTCTAGAATTCTATTTATTTTCCATAAAGTGGAGAATGCTCGAAGAAGTATACTAAATTTAATCCCGGTATTCGTTGAGCTACCGACGTACAAGGGACCATTGAGGCTGAACGTGGCGCAAATATTTGCTAAAGGGATTCGCACCATATAGGAATATTTTTTGAAGTAGTGGTAAAAGGAAATGGAACGCTTTTATGTATAAATTAAATAGAAAATATTGAAAAAAAAATCGTTTTTCATCACCAGTTTCAAAACCAGTTTCAGTTTCTGTAACTGCAATAAATATACAAGGCGATTTGTAAAATCAGTATCCAAAGAAAAAAAAATCTTTAAAATAGTTTCTTTGATAATTCTTTCAGATATTCCTCAAAGTCGACCACGGGCTATTCGGAAACCATATTCCCTGTGACTTTGAATGCAGCGAAGATATAATTTTTATTTCGTTAAATACTGACTTTACAAATCACCCTGTTTATTTTTTTTAAATTTTCAATCGATTAATTAGTAAAGGAAAATTGACAATGAAGTTTATTTATTGTTTTTTCGAATTTCTCATCATTGTGTATGTTGATATTAGAATCTAGTTGAGTTTTTTTTCGAGCAAATCATACCTTTATTTTTCTTAAATGTTTTTTTTTCTGAATAATGTTCATGTTTCACAGAAAAGATTTTATATAAACTGTATTTACTTAACACTTTAGTTGACAACACCCCAAAAACTCAAAGAGTTTGTCGTTTGTACATTGTCTTGAAAATTTCTAATTTTCTCTTGGTCCTACAAACAATTCATCTGTGCCCAAAGATAAATCATTGGTGTGAATCCTTGCCATCTAGCCAGTGTCCTCACAGCCTAAAAGGGAATTTCCAACCCTCTAAAATAGGAAGTTTAGTTTTGTTTTTCAAATCTCAAATCCGGTGTAATCTAGATTATTGCAGCGCGAAGCTATTAAACTCATAAGTGGTGCCCGATTTACTTAGTTCACCCAACATTCCTCTGCCTTTACTTATAGCTGTACTAGGTGCTGTGATACAAGCCAGGTATTGTTTTTCCTTAAAATAAGGACCGATTATCTCGTAGTAGGTACTTCACCGCTTATGTGCGGAAGAATCGTTGTCTCGTATACTTAAATCTTATTACATGTATATTGATAGTCTATTTTGAGTAATGTCATACCGGCGTAAAACCATAAAGTATTTTACTCCTGGAGACTGGTCAGAGAAGCGAAGTTTGGAGGTATTCCGATTTCCGGACTAATATGATTCCGCGAAACGTGGTACAATTTTTAAATCTTTGGACGAATAAACTATCGTTCAACTGCCAAGCACGGTATCACGCTTGCTCTCGGATCATGGACGCTGGTTTAAATCTGATCTCAAATATCAGTTTTATAACGTTTGCTAATTTTGCTTGCATTTGCCGCTTGTCTTTTTGCACTTATCATGACGTACAATGAATGGTCATTACACATCACCCATTCATGTGTCATCCTGACGAATTATTGGAATTGCATTTTTCAGCATCTAATTTCATCGGTCCCAATGACCGATGATAAGTGATGTTTTTAAGTTTAAGATGTTTTTAAGTTTAAAAGAAGCTGGTTTCTTTAAACGCAAACGCGAATAGCTAACAAAAGTGTTTAGTTTTCATATATTGCATGATGATGTTATGCTGAATTAGGTTTTCATGGTATTGCAATCGGTTCCTGTTCAGTTTCACGTTGCATGACGCGGGTTGTGCAATTGTGGCATTTTGGTAAGTTATCAAATTGTCAAGATAACTAAAGGAATTAATTGTCACATTTTCAATTTTGTCTGCACATACTGTATGAGTCTAACTGCTGAGCTGGTGAAACTCCTAAGACAGCTGTGTCTTAGGAGTTTCACCAGCTCAGCAGTTAGGCTTATTGCAGGACATCACTATATTTTGAAATTGTCCATGGAATTTTACAACTGCGCAGCATTTTCGTTAAAAATATTTGCTTATCGTTTTCCATCAAAATATTTATGAGAAACTTTGCTGCGCAGTCGCTCGCACATTTGAAAGATAGCAAATGTCGTGACCTTGTGACCCGGGATAACCTTGTTATTTAGTGGTTTTTTTAATAGTTGGATGTAAGTGCAATAAGATTTTATGCTCTTTATAAATTAGCGAAATTTCTGTCGCGCGATGCTTGTCCATCGGATAAAACCTCCAAGACTCGCTTCTCTGGTAGCATGTCCCCAAACTATTTTTATGACGGCCACGTACTTCGTCTGCTTTAAGTGTGTATGCGTGCATAATATCGAAGAAATGCGTTCAAGTGTTCGCCTGACTTAATTGTTGCCCAAAAATGCATAAAGATCGACAGTGCACTGTAAAGTCAAGCAAGTTGGGAGGTGGAACTCAACGTGTGTTCTAGCTCATAACGCCGCAGAATTTCACGTTGCGTCCGACATGTGCCGCATGCGTTCTTAATCGGACTCTATAGAAATCACTCGAAATGTTCCTCAGCGTGGAATCATAAAAGGAAATATGATCTAAAGTAAATTGATCCAAAACTATATGGTATAAAGCTAAATGCGTTCAAGAAACGTGTTCAAAGACTAAACGTAATAAAAACTGATCATGCACTTATGAAGTAATTTCAATCAAAGATGGTCGTGTGTTAATGCGATTTTAAGAATTTTTAAAATAGCGAGCGTTCTGAACTTAAATGTGTTGCAGAAATGCACTCAATCGAAAACAAATACTATATGGACTCAAGTATTTAAGTTAATGTGTTGAAAAGATGATGTATTCTGTTAGCCAGAAATGTTTCAAACATTGTGCTGCAAAGCTAAGCACTTACTAGAGGAGTTTAAAGGGTTGATGTTTTTAAAAATTGGCTATACAATTTGTAAAACAGAGCTTAGAACGTTGAACAGAATATTGTTTAATAGAAGGTGATTTAAGTTATAGTGTATATTACAAAGTTAAAAGCATTTTACGCACATGTTCTGAAATTTAACATGTTGCAGAACTCGTCAGTAACTTTAGAATGCTAAAGTCACTGATACATGTATTCTATTATTTTTTGTATTGAACACTATGTTTGCTAATGCATCATGCGTTCTAGGTTCTGTGACAAGAATCTTGGGCATGTATGCCTGTCTTAACGTCGAATGTTGTGAAGCTTAATAAGTCGCAAAATTGTACATATTCTAAGGTCAGAAATCTTAAACCTGTGTTGGAAATGAAACAAATTTTATAGTTAACGTTCAAAAAGTCAACGTTTGAAATGGTATAAAGTGTAATTATATTATATTCGTGAAAATATATTTTGAAATTGCGTTCCAAATTTGCTTTTTCCAGGAAATTGAACAGAGCTGGTTTCTGCTTTGTTGTAAGAAGTTGCGCCTAATTGAATAAATGTGGATGTTTTTCTATTGAATAGTAAGATTTTCTGATGTTTAACTTTACAGCTGAGGAAGGTGTTGAAAACAAATACGTTCCAAAGTATACTGTTAATGTATAAGATTCAGCGAGTTGCTTGAAATCGTGATAATTAGTTATTGCATTTTTAGTCAGCTAAAGCTATTGTCGACATGAGGAACCTATTAAAATCCCTGATTAAAATAATATATTTGAGGTAAAGTGGAAAAATTTCAACTGGATTGATGATGTTTTACCCTTAGAAGTCAAGTGCCACTTTCGTTTTTTTTTTTTTTTTTTTTTTTTAAGATAAAAATAAGGTTATGGGTTACATGCAATAGCATTTGCCCTGGCCTCCCTGCAACAACCCCATTTAATCTCAGGTTAAAAATAACTACAATAAAGCGTTTGAAACAACTGCCTCGTGTGCCGAAGTCACTTTCAGCCTGTCACGAGGTGAGAACTATGTGGTTGAAACAAGTTTCAGAAAATCAGAATTCTCCAAAAATGTATAAAGTGTATTTATTTGACGAATTTTGTACCCAGAAAGCAAATAGCGCAGCGGTCATATTTCTGCAATTATACAGTAAATCATTGAACTTTTGAAGTAATGCAAGTGACTTTCGTCAGCTGCTAAAATTTACAGGAAAAAAATCAAGGATTCTCCAAGAATAAGGTTTGCCAATACGTATTTTAATTTTTTATTAGTAACTTTTACATGATACTTTTATTTTTATTCTAATTAAAATAATTGTTTTTTTTTTTAGAAAGCAGCAATTTTGTTTCTCAGAAATCTTATATTGACTTCCTTTTATTTTCAAGGTGATGCATTATCCGAATGTAGCTTTGATTTTTGTTTACATTTCATCTTTCTCACATCTGAATATTAAATACACTGAAATATTAACAAATAAATCTACTTTTTTCATAATGCTTTTCCTAAAAAAAACGAATTTTTAACGAAACGAAGTTTGAATGAATTTTCTTAGGAAAATGTCAGCTACATGCAATGTCGTATGTAAAACCACGAAAAAACACGCGTTAGTAAAAATGTTAGTGATTTTAATTTCTGTACGATAAAAGCGCGAATTATTTTTTAACAGCTGATGAACAATTAGGGGCGATGTTAATAACTTTTTACAGCCCAGCACGATGTCAGCTCGTGGTTAAATGATCCACTTTCCCGAACTGGACTTTTGCCTCCGGTCAGTCCATCATCCTTGTAATCACTTTTTAATTACTGGCCACGCGTTTCCCGTGTAAATATCTTGTAAATATCAGAGCTGCTGACACTAATAAGCCGTTTATCTATTTTGCAGACACCACAGGCCTCTGATAGCATGCACGTCGTATTTAATCGCATCCGACTTGATCAAAGTGACCAACTGCCCGGTAAGTGGTACGGTAAGGGTGCTAGACACTAAAAACATTCAAAAATAAATGTTTACAAAAAAATTGCTTTTTTAACTTTAACTTTGTTCTTCATGATTTTGTCCTATTAGGTTAATTTTTTTAAATTATGTAGTTTTTTTTAAAAAAATATACCATTTAAAATGCACGTTTTTAGGATATTACTAAGGAAATCGATGATCTTTCTGTTCTGAACTTTATTCAATAAGCAAGAACGAGCAATTTTTCTCCTTTCATTTTCTGATAGACTATTGATTTAGGACTTTGTGATGAAACAAAATGCAGAAAATTTTGAGGAATGGTTCCATAGTGATCAAAATTGCATGGAACATCTTTCTTGCAAAGATTATTTTGAATGATTTGAATATTTTTCGATTTATGAGTTTCAAAGACTAGCGTTAACATCCTCTTGTTGCATCATACATAATGTAATATTATAAAAAAATTAAATTACAAGGTTTATATTTTAATAAGCATATCAAGAGTACAGCAGTTATTTCTCGTTCAGTGCAGATTCTTGCCATATCTTTTATTTCAAAAATAAATTTTTGATACAGTATAAAACATGCTATTATAAAGACCGAAAACCCATCTACTTACATTACATGTATGTCACCGTATTTCTTTCTAAACAAATTTAAGACCGACTTAACATTGCAAAAATATGTACACGAATATGCTTCTTGATTTATATAATTATTGAATTTATAAAAAGCTTACGTTGAAAACTTGACAATTTTGGGGCTTACTTTTCTATGAATCTCGTGTTTTTCAGTTTCCAAGAACCTATCAGTGCTAAAACAATTTTCCCCAAAACTGACTGCACAATGAGTGCTCGCCTGGAAGACCTTTTCCTCCAGCTGGGACGCCCAGGACGGTACCAGATATGCATCTTTGCCATCTTGCAATTCCAGTATGTTTTTTTCGCTGCCAACTTCCTCGGCTTGTCATTTTGGCCAGTGGTGCCATCTTTGACGTGTTCGGTAAGTACGATGTTGTCTTTATTTTAATTTTCATAAATGTGTATATACAGTACACAATTCGTAAATATTCTTGCCTGAATTATGACCATTTTCACGCAACTCACTTGATGATATAAAACGGGCTCAATACTCTTAAAAATCTAGGATATGTTGCATGCTCACTTAATTAATACTTAATTCGTATTAAGTGAGCAAAATATATGTTTAGTAATTCAATCATATATCTGATTTACTAAAAAGGGGTTCCTTATACTAGGCCATTCCCAATAATGTTTTTTTGAATAATAAATGCATAAATAAATAACAATGGATGTACATGTAACTATGAATCTGAGAATTCACTTTTTAAAATTAATTAAAAAGCTTCATTTTTCTGTTGCATGTAATGATCACCAGATCGATGTCGCTTTTTGAAATTAAAACGACCTTTTTTGCGAGAAATGTTAAGTTTTATGTCTGCAGACATAAATTCTGAAACCTAAAACTGGAAAATGGTCTTAATTAATGAAACCGGTAGATGGCACTGCACGTAGTCTATGCTTGCATGGTGCAGGATGAGCGCTGTTTCGACATGCATTGCCAACTTTTACATGTATATTGCTAAGTGAATTGGCTGTGAATTATTTTTTTTTCCTAGTGAGATTTATTCTAGATTCAACTGTGGTTCTGTTTTCCAAGTTGAATTTGTACAAGTCGAAAAATTTGTTTTGCCCTCTTTCAGTTCAGTTCACTTTCTTTGACATTGAATCTGATCTGACATGAACAAAAGGACATAACTTGATTTTTCTGTATACATTGAGCTGCTGAACTTAGATAAATGACTAGGCAGGTTTAATTAATACGACAATATAATCTTAATATTCCCACAAGCCAACACCCTCCTTGATTGAAGATCAATAAACCTGACTCATTGCTCAGAGTTACGTTTGTGCCGGTATCACGTGACATATTCATCAAATCATCGGTTAACAGAACATGCCTCCGGACAAAACAAGTTCTGCCATTGAATTAAATGTCACTTGATATCGGCATGATTATGAAATCTTTATGAGGTTCATTGTCTTTGATGAACAAATTTACTTATTATGATTTGGTTCAGTATCTATAGTTCAGTAAATTAATCGCTACATTAGGCTGTCATAACTCAAAAACATTTTAGAAAAATAATTTTGTTTTCCCTTATATAATGACGTTTTTTTTATTCGCTGTTGTAAATAATACTTGTCGTCATTGGATTACACATTATTACTACTAAATTTGCATAAAGCTAAACCCAAACTGGAGGAAACGTAGACTATAGAGGAACTTCTTGTTGCTAATTGCTGCCACTGGTTTCTGGAATCATAAACCCATGTTCTAATATAAGTGCATGCTTGTTTTTCTTCTGTATACGTAGCGCAAACAAACACTGGTCTTTGACTAACAAAATTATTCGCTTCAGTATCGGGTACAGTATACCAATAATTTTTTCAGAAATATGACTTTTTAGGAAAGTAAACCATTATATACAGTACATGTATTTGTGGATAAGTATATATATATATATATATACAGTGTGTCAAAAAAGTGTATTGCATCTCC
>JAQGBX010003863.1:0-16384 GCA_034698745.1 Megaphyllum sjaelandicum | reverse complement strand
TTTACTCCCATGTTAAAAATTTCCAAAATTAAAACATTCATAACTTTTTAATAGTGACCTTTGGACCCTAGGTTCTTCGGTGAAAAATGTTTACCTTAGTTCACTCTGACACCAGTTTGAGTTTCTACAATGAGTTCAAAAACACCCTGTATAACGAAGAACACTGTACAATGTATATTTATACTGCTCCTAATAAAACGACATTTTGTATGTTAAGCAAGTTTAAGTTTAACACTATTGTACGTATCAATATTGCTTTCCATCAGTCCCTCATCAAGTTAGCGAAGCAAAATGTTGTTAATCATTGCATCTTAAATTCAGGATTTTATTTTCCTTAACCAAGAAAAAGTGTTTATACATGTATTGGCTTTGAATTCTCCATGTTTCACTCGCCCAAGGCGAACATTTATTATGTCCTTAGAAAAGCAGGGCTAGCTGACAGGCTGAGAGTACACTGTTTAACTTTTCGAATTTCTCCGTATACCATTTTGAGCAACAGCCGCACAACAATATGTTTGTTGCACTTGAAGTCGGTTGCATAGTCTTTGTGAGCTTCTATTTGAAATACTACCGAAAATAAATGCAACACAACGAAATAATGACTTATGCAAATTAAAAAAAAAAAAGAAATGGGGGAGAAAAACTTGAAAAAGATCCATCAGCGTATACAACTTCTGTTGAAAATGACTGTCTTGGGAATATGCTAAGATGGCAAAAACTGCTTTCAGACGAAAAACGATCGATTGAAGATGACATCCCTCCCATTTTTGCACATGCATGTAACCCATAATTTTATTCAGGTGTGTTATATGACCACACCATTCTATTTCTACATCGATTTCAGGCTGTTCAACGCGCGTCCCACGAATCCTGTCCTACATGTCATGTCAGGGATGACTTTAATTAACTTTCTGTCAAAAACCTCAAGAAAAATCACGCGTCGACCATGAAACGAATTTGACTTACTTGTGTATCCATATTGAATGTCATAAATGCGCGTCTCACGTTATACGTGAACTTTTACAGGAATTTGATCACGGTGGGCATAAGTGCGTGGCCATGACGGGGGCTTATATAACTGCGTGGCAATTAAACGTAGAAAATGTGCTCCATCACTTTTTTTTTGTATGAAATTGCTTTGTCGTTAAATGTCACCAGGCCCAGATGACACCCAATTATTTGTATATATACGTGCATTAATGCATATAGATATATTTTCGGTTATTTTTAGGGAAAACGGGCAAACTTAAAGGATGGTCCTGATTTAAATCATAACCATATATTTCTGCGAAAGGGTTTTTATAACGTCATCGAGTTAATGCGATTGTGATGAGTTTTGAATGTAGATGAAAGTTATCTTATTCTTTCATGCACACATTCATCGACGTACTTTAATTTCGGCTTCATCAGAACGATCCGGTGATGAAGCGCCAAAGAGATAAAAAAGCTCCTTGGCAAGCTGAGTTTATATCTATTATTTGCATACCTCAGCTATATATTTCTTTATAAAATAACTTTATTTGTGCAGCTTCTATGCGCGAATAATTAGCTCAGTCGTCAATTTCAACCAAAATTACCTCTTTTATTTTCATGGCATTGCCAGGCATCGTTATGCATGCAGAAAGAGGAAATAACCTCGATTCCCTATAGAGATGATGGGCTCGGAAAAGGGCTGCCCTTTAATTCCTATCTGTAACAAAAACAGCCAATATGCTTCATTGTTTGCAGCATAAATAAGCAGTACCTTTTCATTAATACAGTTTTGGCCGACTGCAACATCATTGGTCCGTATAATTTCGCCACTTTCAAGTGAGCCAATCGGAAACACTGACGTGGCTCGGAAAGTTCGAAAGTGTCGATAGTTATATTTGCATCGGTTTCAAACTGGGTTACTTGACGAACAGCGAACAAATAATTGAAAGAATGATCGTTTGATGCAGTTTTAAGTGTTGGCCCGATAACGCAACGCATGTATTTTCTTTTATGAAACTTTAATAGTATGAACGATGGACCGCAAGATCTTAATTCCACGAGCTTGTACATTATATGAAAATGTCGTTATATACAGTTTTAATAATTTAAATAATGCAATATAAAATGCCCTACAATTGTTTTAAAGAATACCGTAACTTATGTGGGTTCCTGAAAACCCAAATATACAATGGCACATTATATACGGTATACGGTACAGCATAGTATACAATAGTATATGAAAGAAATAAAATCGATTGGCGATATAGGATTTGAGGTAATCCCATTAAGGTTTTTCGTGGAATCGTTTGACCCGCAGTATATCTTGCATCGTGATCATTTGACAAATTGTCTCCACGTGACCCCTCCTCCACTACGCTTACTTGTACAGAATATTGAAAGTTAACTGTATTATACATGCACTTTGATCTCAATGCCACCGTAAACTTTTATTGACTCGAAGTTGAGATTTTTTCTTACTTAATTTTTTTGAAGCAATACTTCAAACAATGCAGCTATACTTTTTCTTTCTTTTTTGACATTTTAAAAACATTTCCCATTTTTCATAATTACTAACTGATGAAGGTAAAAATCTCTCGATAAAGGTTATAATCCATTGTTTAACGACTCTTGGCAGTAAAGGAAACCACTTCCGCCAACGCCCACCATAATAGAATATTAATCTCGCTATATTTTTAAATTTGGTTCAATTTGCTTACAACAAAGTTTAGCTTTCGTTTTAGAAGCGTTGACCCAAGAGGAAACAGCCAATTAGCAACTCCGCATTGCGCCGGTGCTAAAGGTCAATTATGGAAATTTCTATTTCATTAGACAAACATTTACTTGGCCGAGATGTTTGGTTGGTGCCAGTCGGATGTCATTTTCGTTACATGACAGAAATAGAAGATGATTCATGAGGCACGGCTGCTCCATGTAAATTTCACAAGGCCCGACAACTCCTATCAGTGTATTGGAAAAGCTGGCCGATGATGATGATGATTCACTGCTTGTCCACCACTCTTTGTCACGTTTTCATTATTTATACGACGTGACCAGCCTTTTCAACATGGGGAAACATTGATTAAATAAATAGCATTGCTTTTAAAGGGGTCGTGGTGCTACATAGCCTGATCTAGGGCATTCTTTTTTGCGATGCTATGGATGGATTAATTTAATGTGCGATGAGACTTAACTGAGGGCTAAGACATGTTTTCACAAATGGCATCACAAAATCATGCACGAGTAACTAATCCAATTTGCTTCCAAATTTTACGCCAAATGTTTTGCTCTCCTGAATCCAAAATTACGGCAAAAATTTCGTTTGATCTACTGTATTTCATTAAGAACCTGATCATTCGGGAAAAAACTTGCTTCAAAGCATTAAGAATTCATGCAAAATAAAAATGCGAGTATAACGAATAAATCTTCGTATATAGTTTAAGCACTTAAATAATTTATAAACGCTAAGGCTAACCTAAGAAATGGGATGGAGAAATGTATACTGCATGTACAGTATATATTCTATTTGATATTCGCATAATTCGTAAGGAATTTGACATTTCATTTTCCCCCCGGAAAGTAAGAATTATTTTCCTCATTTTTGCATAATAATTAATGGATGCCATTTTAAAAATTAAAAAGATTTCTATATTTGTTAAAAACTATGGAAATGAAGGACGGGAATAGAATTTTCGCATTTGAGGAAAATTCCTCCGATAATTATAGAAACGGATTTTTTCATTATGATTATTATACCTTTCCTTTTGTTGTGAACATAACAGCGCGAGTCTTCTATAGGCGTTGCTGCTAGCCAACTTTAGATGTTCCTCATATTGAATCAGATTTGGATAACGAGATACATGTACAGTTCGTCTCAAGTACCGGTTTGGGGTATTTTTCATACCTCAAATGCAGCTGTCATTTAGGTCATTTATTGGTTGTATATTCAAACTCGCTGCAGACCTGATGTCACACAGTTCATGTACGCCCATGCGTCTAAATAGTCTAAATTGAAGCGACAATTGAGTCTAAATTTCACACATTTATCATTGAGAGCTCAACAGGGTGGGTGCAATAAACTTTCACTGCGTGAACCTCTACATGTTGCCAAAATATCCTATGACGTGCTTGTGTAATTATAGGGGATTTGTTACGTTTTGTTAATGTCTATCAGTCATCCATGTGTTGCGTTCTATACTACAGTATATAGGTTCGCTTATGGCAGCAATATTTATAGTCCAGTACGGTTTGAAATTACAAAGCAAGAACAATTGTTATGGTTTGCTGTATAGACAAAAAGGATAAAATAAGTTTTATCCGCAAGCCTTGACAGTGGACTAATAATTAATGCCAAACGTGACACCCTTAATTAAATTGCGATGTCCGACCATATAATGCTCTAGTACAACGACGCTCGCGGCTTGCTTAATTCATCGCGGACTATAAAACGACCAGAAAGGGCGCTGTTCTATGACCGCGCAACTATGCTCGTTATTTGATTTTAGTTAAAGACCCTTATGTACATGCACGTATACGTTAAACCATTAATGCAATATATATGGTGTCAGATTAATGAGCATGGGTTGAAAATCCATGTCTAGAATGTACACTGTACATATACACTATACATTATGTATAGCGCTGATCGTGTACATGTACATGTACTGCTTCACCGAATATTTATTTACAATGAACTGAGTTATTAATGCCCCTTTCCAAAGAAAATTGGGAAGATGATATTCAGATTACCAAACTTTTTTCATTTATAGTTGATTGAATCATTAACTGCAGGTCCTTATGTTATAAATGGTTCGTTGCAAATTTAGATGGCGCCACTACTTTACGTCCACATAATTAGCTTCTTGCAAATACCGGTATTACTTTGGCAGTTGGGCAAAAAAGCAAAAAGAATCCTGTTTAGAAAATAAACTGATTAGTTTCTTAGCGGTATTACGTGATGCATGGTTGCGTTAATTTGAGGACCAAATAAGTACGTGTTGTCCAAAATTTCCATTTGCAATACGGGTAAGAACACACAGAATGCTTATTGCAGGCGCCCAATTACCACTCTGCGTACACTAGCGCCACCAAGCTGGATAAGAATGCGGCATGCGTTTTAAATGAGGGCGCACAGAAAGAAAGCATAGCCGAACCATCTGAAAGCAGATTTGTAAAATACCGAGTGCCACACAGATCACTATTGGTTCAAAGTGTAGCCATCGATTGTATGCCGCCTATATGTATACCGTAAAAACGTGTCCTGCACTCATCATGAGATGCTATTGCGCAGCTGGAAGGCTTTACGCGGAATGTTTCCCTGCATGCAGTGGCGGCACCAAGCACACTGACGATGATATCAGCATTCATTGTGCGCGCCTCAAAGCTGGAAACAAGAAGATGAAAACAAGTAGGAAAGAAGCTGAACGAAGCACGTCGAAAGTAAGCATTCAGTGTCTTCTCACCCTAAAACAGCGGGTTTAATTCAGCCGCCTGCATGTTGTCATTAGCGTTTCACGTATAATTGTCGTGTAAATCTACAAATATTCGGCATGGAAAGGAAATTAAAACGCCACCGAAAACTACATGTAGATAAAATAAATTGCAACTCGAGCAGATTATTTTTCTCCCGAAAAAACTGGGGTATTGCGCGAAGAAAGCTTATTTGCTTAAATAGGAACATAACGTACAGTTGAATTTTGAAATTAAATTAAAACGCCGCGGGTGATATCTCGAAAGCTCGATCGTCGGTATAAGAATTTGCCGTGCATTTTCGAAATCTCTTATCTCCCAATTCGAGCGGCTTTGGAAATCTCATTTCATTACGAGCATTCACCTGACAGCCAGACTCTGACAAGGAGGGGGGAGAGGGAATTCGATACTTTATCTGTATTTTTATTCGATCAATTATCGAGGTACGGGGGAAATTCCCCTTCGCCTCCGAATTCCCTCGTTGCTTCTGAATTTTGCTCAATTAATGGATCTTTGAAAAGTTCTCTTGAAACTAGATGCCAGGCAGATTGCAAATTTGACTCGGTTATTTCGTAGCTAGGATAACGGGGGATTAAGTTTTTCGGGCGCGGATGAGGGATTTTTCTAATAACTAATGCACACACACACACGCGCTTAAGTCGCACAACCCCGGAATAGAAATGCATCGAGCAAAAATAATCGATAATTTTCTCTAGCGAAACGCTGACGTCTTCGAGGCGCTCCAGATGATGTTCGCCACTGAGAAGGGCTTTTTTTTTTTTTTTTGCTTCACCATTTTGAATTGCATTTGGCCATCGCCCACGCGTCCTCCGCACCTAGCCCTCACCCCTAGAGTAACGTGAATTAGCATGCTTTACCTGTAAGGTGGATAACAGCTGTATAAGTGGCTGGAAGCTTGGATGTACGCTGACCTATCGTTGCCTCCCCTGGAGGAATTGAGAGTCGGCGAACAGGGGGCGCTGAGCGGAGCCGAAGGACTTCCGTTGTTGCCATTGGTGTAGGCCGTGTTCGGAACGCGCTTAGGCGAGCAGAACGGGTTCTTCCGCATTGTTCCCAACTTGAAATGGGCCCGGTTAGCGATGAAATATGGACGGCAAGAGATGTACCTGAACGAAGGTCTTGAAGAAGACCGTCCACAACTATACCGAATGTCCGATGTGCCACGAGCAGCCCGCGCGCATGGAGTGCTCGAGGTCACGTCGAGATGGTATCGGGTCGGGGATGACAACCCGGGACTGGCGTTGGACGGAATGGCATTGTTTGGCTAAGAATACTACAATAGCGCCGCTTGATGCTTGATCAGAGGCGAGATATCAGGAGCCGGATGGGATCTTCTCGACCGAAGATCTTATCGCTTCGAGGGGATGGTGGTAGAAGAAGATGGCCGTTTCGGCTGAGGTCACCGTGCCTGGGTGCGGAAACGAGTGCTTCGTGGACCGTGGCCGACGAGGTGTCCACTATGGGCGACCAACCGAAGCGTACAGTTTACGGGGAGGGTGGCCCGCAGTTCAAAATCGAGCTCGAGCGTTTCGACTCGGGTTCGCGAGAAATGTTGGCTCGTCCACAAGCAAGATCAGTGCCCAAACTCCATCTGGAAAACTCGGTCAAAGGATCACGCGTTTCTGGAAGGCGCGTTCGGTGGTCCAAATGCGAGTAGCGGTGAGAGGCGATGATGGGTTTAAAGAAACCTGTTGCCATCCGGTTTCAGGAACCATTCCCAGGCTTCGCACCGAGGCTGCTTAGGTTGCACGAAGCGACATTGTCAGACCCGGCGGTCGGTTCCCGGCATGAACGTTTCATGGTTTTCCGGCTCGAAAGCAACGTTCCGGAAAGTGAAAAATAATACGAACCACCGTGCCACGACTGCCTGTTGATCGTTCGCGTTGCTGCCACACGAAGCGCTAATCCAGAATATCGGTTACTAGCTCGAAGTAAACGAGGTGTAACGACAGGAAAACGGGGCTTTCGTCGGTGTCAACGAGCTTTATCCATGAAGCGATGGCAGTTTCTTCTTCTCAGAAATGTCTCGGTTATGTTTCATTCGTTCGGAGTATTTTACGACAAAGGACTCAACGTATACCATGGCATGAGGTAGATGCAACGATCACGTGTCGTCCAAGTTGACTCTCGATGTCACGGTTAAGAGGCGTTGCCGAGCGCCGTAGCCAAAATGTCGATACAGGAGGACCAACCCCTAACGCGTGGCCATGTAGTCATCCGGAGGGCTAACTCTTTCTCGTCCCATGTACGGCGTCCGAGTTAGTGGCGCGTCGATGGCAACCGTTCGGACGAGACAGCCGATGGCAGAGGACGCATCCTAACCGCTGGACAGTGGGCAGCGAATGACCGTCGTTGATGTTTGGGTGTTTCGGAGGAGTCTTTGCGGCCTATCCTAATTCGGTGGCAACTGGTCTTCAACAGCGGGTGCCAAAATGGCCACGGAGGAACGGCTGGAGCACTCAATCTCTCTCTCAGGCCCTCTGCCGCTATGAATGAACGTGAATGAAAGCAGCGAGCGGTGGTTGAAGATGATTCCAACGCTTTGGCCGGATGCTGCGAAGAACAGCTGCCAGTTGCAGGCTCTCGCGCAACTGCCATGGTGCGAGGGACCGTTGCTAGGGCAACTGCGAACGGATTTCCTAGTGAGCCTATACCTGATGGATCCACCAACCAAGGTGATGCAATGTCAACGCGCGGAAGCCAATCCGATGGCAGCGTTTTCCCGCACGCCGAATGACACTGGATTCAGTTTCGGTCGGTGCCTTTTAGTGTTCGTAGGCTCGTTTAGAAAGCTCGGATAGAAACGAGCTACTCTTTGTTATGTTTCTCATCGAAAATGCGTTAACGAATTAGAGACTCGATCTAACTGCAATAACTATGTGGTGTTGTTTGTTGGTATTAACCGGCATTAGAACCTATCAGTTCAATGTGGATCTTAATGTACGTACTTCTAAAAATGCGGTGAAAGCGGAAATACATGTAGTTCAACAGTGAGTGTCAGAAAATGTACGTGAAATCGAACGTATATCTTTTAATTTTACATATTACAAACGGGAAGCACAATTTAACGAGAATTTTTTTTTAAATTTTAACATTGCAGGTATACAGTACAGTAGGTTATGCAAGTATGATCGCATTTTTCAGCCTTTGGTATCTGTGAGACGGTTCACTGTCCTGAAGCGTCGAATTATGTTTCAATTTGAAGTACAGGGTTTTTACAAAAGAATCATCGGGTTTTAAAAAAGGTATATTTTGGGAAGTATTACAGATACGATAGTAAATGACGTATAAAGAGAAAGTGAAGATGTCCAAGTTTTTAATCATGCGATCACAAATGTTTATTATGAGATCCTCGTGTCACACGACACACGGTAGTCCAGTTCGGCCCATAAAAGCTGGTGTGTCCCTATCAATGCTGTTCACAGCAGATTGCATAATCGAGCACACAAAACGCTTTCTGCTGCATAGACGCCATTTTGGATACTTGGTTTGTGCTGCCACCTGGGTGTTTAAAGCAAAGTTTGCGAATGCTGGTTTTAAAATTGGACTTTTCCCCTTTCTTTTCGTGTGTACTGTACAATACTTTGTACTGTATATATTTTTCAAACCCGATGATTCTTTTGTAATAACCCTGCATACTGAAACGATGATAGAGATATACTTCACAATTGGCATTCTACATGCATTTCAACAGACATTGTCATCTCTGTAGTTGTTCTCTTCCTGTGATTTTGAAACGTTATACAATTGCATGGCGAGACACCTTTAACGGCCTATTATAAACTGTTGCAATAGCTTTTTACATGAATGAGTGTATAGAATCATAGTTATTGTCCGAAATCACAATGGCTTAAAAATTAGCATGTGAAGGAAACTACAAATGATGTTAAAGTAGATGATTTATATCTGAATGCAACTATTTAGGACTAGCCAATTTAAAAAGGATGACTCCATATTAAATATTCGTTTTATGTTTGTTCCGACCAAATGTTTCCAACTTATACGAGGCTATAAAGAGTGTACAGTACTGGATTTAGAAGCCTTACCAGGATAACCAAGTTCCGAAAATGAGTTTCTAAAATGCTGAAGTTTGGAACAATGGTTTTCTATAGCTGTTAGATCAGAATCGCCAAAGATGTAGCTCTATACGGAGACAAAAAGCATGGATGGCAGTAAACAGAGCACTACAGTACCATGGATCATTTTCCAAACAATGATCCATGTATTGGCGCCACTTTTGTCATTGTCCAATGGCATAAGAATACCATAGACTGCAGAGGCACTGAAGGATTTCAATGGGAAAACTGGATTTCTACTCAGCAACCACGTTCGTTTACTTTTTTACTTGACATACATTCAGCTATGACGAATGTTCTACTTTCTATTTATATAGGGGGCATTCATAAATGGTGGTTTTTTTGTTGTTGTTAAATCCATCAGTAAGTGACCTTCTTCTGTCGAGATTTTCGATTTTCTACCATGAATGAAAGGCATTTTTTCACGATCTACTTTTTTCCCTATTTTGTATATAATAGAGATTCGGAAAACAACGGGAGTTTCCCGACAGCTTTGACGCATTTACGTCATGGCATGGTTGAGTGCTTGCAAAGTTTCCCTTTCTAGTTTCCATGGCTACAACCTTGCTAATCCTTTTGACAATCAAATAGCACCAGCATGGAATGAAAATGAATTTGTCTTTCAGTCATAATCTACCGTGGTAAAGCAAACAGAATTCTCAGAAAACGGATAATTTTGTGACCGATTTTTGTCGTGCTCTAAGAAGAGAAGGGTTCAAAGTTTTAAATCAGCTTTTTAGACCCTAGGAGTTTGTTCCATTATCAGCAATAATTTTGTATACACTTCAAATCAAAAAAAAAATATCATAATCTGATTGCCACCCAATAAAACGAAATGGTGAATTTATTGCAATAGATATTGCAAGTGGGTTTATAAATCAAGTTGATACACAATTTTCGTTTAAATGTTAAACATGCACCATTTCGTGGAAAGATTTTAACAAACCTTCATTTGCAGCGCACTGTATAATGAGACATTATCACGAAACTAAATTTGTATAAATACATTATGTCAAAAACTTAGCTGGACATGTTGTACAGATGCCGTACAACTGGTCATATTCTAGACCAATTTAAGTTCATGTTTCTTAAGGGTAAAATTACATTGAATGCTTAACCGGTCCGAGCTTACAACAAGCGCTCATAAGTACGGAAGTCTAGAAGGGCCCCGAAAGAAAGGGGGGAGAGAAGACGTAGCGGTGGCGCTATAGCTGTTCTCCCCCTAGTCATGACGCGTTTGACGTCACACAGCAATCAAGATGGCGATTCTTTTTTTCCTTCGTAGCCCCTAAAGACTTCCGTACTTATCAGTGCTTGTTGTAAGTTCGACCCGGCTAAGCATTCAATGTATTCTTACCCTAAAGCCTGAAAACATGTATGCGCGCGTGTGATTTCTTTGCTGCTCGTTCCAAAAATGTACTGATCCATGTCAAGTTTTAATTTCCAATATACAGTACATGTAGATGTACGCGCGCCAATCAGTGCTTAGAAGCGTTGTCAGCCTACATCAACGTTTAATGTAATCAGCACGAATAGATAATCGGGTTATTTTTGTTTTGAATAGAAACTTTCTAACGAGAAAACGTTCTGGCAATTAACTTCGTGACCCTTTTCCCCTGATTCGCGAAACTTTAATTATCGCGCCAAATATATTCGAGTATTAAAGCATTAGTCCTCCTGCATGCATGCATCACTGAGTTTTTGAGGCATTTGCTCGCTCGGAAATTAAAAACGCATTCAGAAATCAACAAATCATTTAACGAGTGGACCAAACAGATTTTCTTTATATACATGTATTCTGACAAGGAAGAAATTCAGCATCATATATAGGCGAAATGAGAAAAGCCTCAGGATCAAACTCATCGAGATCATCCAACTGTAAACGCGCCATTTTGAACTCTGAACATAGGCTAAATTTAGTCAAATATTGGATTCACATTTTTGGATGTTTTACCTAACGTGTTTGTTCCCCTTAAGGAAGATTAAGTTACGCTTGTCATTGGAAGCTTTCAAGTATAGAGTGACTTGTGTGTATCAGATGTATTTCGAGCCTTAATGTGGATTTTATGTATATATACGTCTGTATAATTAACGCCGAGTTTCATAGGTAGTGAAGTTTTGTTTAGAGATGTTGCGAATGGTTTCCTACTTACTTTTACAACCCGTCCGTTGGGGCACTCATAAAATGCAGTTTATGTATTTAATTGCAACCTCTCATTTAATTAAACTCACGTTTAGAGAGTAATTCGGTAGAAACACTCCAGCGCGCTCGAATTTAGCTCCTTTTTGTAAGTGTTGGATTTAGTGTTTGGGGGAAAAATGTAGCCCTCATTTAGACACAGTGCAGGTCTTTAGGGTGGTGGAAATTTGAAACTAATTAGTACACCTGAAAAAGCAACGAGCCCCTTGTTCTCGAGTTAAGTAGTCGGCACTGTACCAATCTCCGCATTTTACGATTCATCGCGAAATTGGTGGATATAGTCTTTCTCTCGGATATACATGTAGTTGTAGATCACGTAGATTGCGCCCGTCGTATGCATAATTGCAAAAGCGTTACTCGCGAATCATGCCGCCTACCCGGGCATTTCAAGTTTTACGAGTTGTTCCACCGTAAATTTCCTAATTTCTTTTACTTAGTTAGCTGTGGATCTATCCCCCAACATGTTGTTATTTCATCCTTTATTGCCCATCACGTTCTTACTGCTGAAATTCCTCACTAAACCATGCACGAGCGCCGTATTGGCTCGTGACATCATTACTTCGCTCACCGTGTAATGAAAGCAAACACCGTCCTATGTGTCTTATTTGAAAAATCATTCCCCCGATATTGCGTAGCTCGGGGAATATCGGAGCAACGTTTAAGCTTAATTGTTAAAATAAAATTTAGTACATTCGATAGCCCTATACAAGCGAAGGTTTCGTAAAAAAATCGCGTTTCCTAAAGTTGTAAATGCAATACGTTTTGTATTCGTAGTTATCATTGCAAAGTATGAAACCCCCGAACACAGGCAACCTGTTTTACACGAAAGCAATGTGTGATTGCCCGCTTTTCGGTTTCTAGTATTACAGCGCTGACCGCGATCTGTATTATTTTGGATTCACAAATATGGCTCGTAAATACAAACTCGTCGTTTAAATTGCCATATCGACTTACATTTCTCCAATTTCCTAATGGCTTTTTTCTCCAGTTTCAGTGTAGACCTTGCATATACAATTGTAAATGTACACCCGTCCAGGTTTGAAATAATTCTTTGTTGAAAACCCCATTGGTCTTATGCAGGCTGAATGTGCTGAAGTAGCGCCATATATATTTCCCGGAAACAAAACAACTGTTGAACGTAAATTACATTTCGAAGCTTCGATGATGAAGGAAATTTGCTTTATTCTATGGAGTCTTCTTTCGACTTAAATTCACTTACGTGCATGCCGCCATTATCATTTTTTTTTGTTCGTTTTCTGTTTTACCTAAATTAAATTTCTCGGAACTTAGTATAATGATGTTATCGAGATCCTCCTATAGGGCTGTCAAACGTTCATCGCGTCACATTTTTTTTTTAATGCGGGGAATCTTAGCTTTCAGTTTCCATTACCAAAATACATAAAAAAGTGAGCTAAAATTGCACTCGAGGAAACAGCTATAGCGCTCTTTCTAAACGCGTCTCTGGTCGAGTGAATTCCAATTCTGCGCGACTGTTTTCTTAGCCATTTATTGAATATCCCACTTTCGCTTTGCCTGGCTTTCCTATTTTCTTAGTAAGCCACTTCACCATAAATCTCCATTTGACCTTATTAAGCTGAAATATAAACATCGTTCGGAGCTTTATGGCTCACTTGCCATCGCAGTCTATCTGAAATTAAACTGTTCCAAATACAACGAGCCCACATTTCCCATGCAACGTGTGTGGGGGGAAAAAGTGATTAAAGCATCACCGAATGGATTGTTTAGTTTTCGGCTTAAAATAAACACTGGCATCGCGATGGATTTTTCGGATATATCAGCGTGTAAAAAGGGCTGATTAAATTTACTCTTTTGCAGGACCCATCATTTTCTAATTACACGACGGACGAAGGCGGTGTTTTTGGCAAGAGAAATCCATCCCGTTAGCAAAACACGCGCGAACGCTCGCCAATTACACTCAGGAATCGGGTGAAAAACAGTTCAATTTTCTTTTATTATACCTCGAAAAGCTGCTGGGGTAAAAACGAATTTCACCGAGTTCCGTCAAGGAACAGAGTTGACACGCGTGAAACCAAGACGGTGTCGCCTCGGTGCAATCTCATTTGTTGTTGATTTCGAAGACAATCGAATAACCCGAAAAAAAATTGCAAAAATATTGAAGCGTTTGGGAGCTTGGCTTTTTTTATTGGGCGCGTTTTTTAAAGCGATGCAATAAGTCACGATTTCAATTTGAAAAACTAAGCTTATGTTTTGTCGGAAAAAAAAAGCAAAACGCAAGATGGAGACACGTGCGTATATCTCGCTCGACCCTGCAATATGTAACGAAATGCGTGGGAGTGAAATATGAAAAACTTGGAAAGGCGAATATTCGGGAGGCCATTTGCAATGATGCATGGATCAATGTGGAATTTGTCACCATGATCCCGCGTGTAAATCATGCGAAGAAAATGCAGTTTCTCTTCCATCGATCTGGCGTTCCCAAACGCTCGGTTTCTCCCGTATTTATTCTACTCTTGCACTTAAAACTCGCACCAATGGCTTTATTGTACGGAGAAAAGTGCCAAATTGAGGTCTGTTCGTAATCTGTCCTCATCGAAAACGCCTTTAGCACGGGATGGTTTTGAGTAGATTCTAATTTCACGATTTGAATAGGAGACATAAAATGCTCCAATAGGCTTTAAACAATGATATTTATTATGGCCTTTGTCATCGATTACATTGTCAACGTATAACGGAAATAAACCTGATTTTAGCATTTGCCTGGAGTAAACATTATATAGCCGCACTCAGGAAATGCCGTGGCTTGACGTAGATGGAAAACGTAAATGTAGATAAAGGTCCGTTTGGTGGCGCATGCGCACTAAGCAATTCTTGCTATAATCCTATTTAGTAAATACTGCATGTTTATTCATATGTTAATTAGGCCTACATGTATATATAATATACAATGTAACATCAAAATACATGTAATGTGGTTTGAAAAATATGTATTTACACGTCGCATGCATATATTTTAGACGTAGCAAACGTGTCTTTTACATGTAGCGTACATTTGTTTTACATAGTATATCCCAAATATTTTACGTATTTTACGTTTACGTTTTCCATCGACGTCAAGCTACGGCATTTCCTGAGTACAGCTAATATTTGCCGATTTACAAAGTTAGTTTTAAAGTGAGCTGTAAAGTCGATCGAGATTTCGTTTTGGGAGGACAACTTACAACAAACTCCGAGGAAAATTCAAGAAAATAACATTAAAATTGATCAACCGAGATAAAACAAATAATATCGTCAAGGAGTATAGTATTAGAAAAATATCAATAAAAATAAAGGACACGGTGAGAGAACTTGAAAAATAAGCGGATTAAGTACATGTATATCATGTCTAATAAAGCAGAATTATAATAGGCCGTTTTCTAAATGCTGGCTTTATGCCTTCGTCGTTTTATAGGATTATTAAACATCTATCATTTACATGCACAAATGACATTGGCGCGCATATGCATGGATACAAATATTTCACTCGCTATACAAAATGCAATAATGGGGGCACTTTTTATCATTTACCCCCAACAAAGAAATTTAAGTAATACAGCGTGATTTATCCTCTAAGGACAATTGCGTGTTTGCATGCGTGTGACACGTGCATTTTTATTAGGACCTATTTAAAGTTTAATGGCTGCTAGAGTGCACACTGTATATACGGGTCATAAATACAATGGCAAAAATTCATCATCGTAATTTTTGCATTACTAATTAATGATGGTGAATGTATCTTATTACAGACGATATGAAGGCACATCATTCAATCTAATTAATGGATCTAACTTTAATGGCTTCAACGTTTTAATCGCGTGAGCATCCTTGCTTCCAGCTGGAGGTCCATGGAAAATTATTCTGCGCCTGAAATTTGTACTTTTAAAAAAAATCCACTTTGAATTTAATTATCTATGCTCGGTGAAGTCAAATTTTGAATAAGAGAGAAATAAGAGAGGGATGAAATTTTGATGTTGTTTTACAAGTAAAATTTAAAACGCTAAGCACGATTTCATTCCTATACAGTATGAGTGAATTAACAAGTCGCCTGTTTTAAGAGCATCCCTACGCTTTCTATACTGCTCGAGTATTAACATTAAGCTGCACTTATTCAAGTGTGAACTCAGAATAAGAATACCTCTTCGATTTACATTGCAAATTAAGATAAAACTAGGTGTATGTGACGTTTAGTGCGAAATCACGCGTTTTGAAGAGCTTAGTCATTCCATGCACTGTTCTGCATGATGATGCAAGTTTGGGGTGATTATCGTGTTGTTGTTTTAGTTGCAATCTTCTAAGCAGGGTGAATAACCCACTCTGGAAAGTTTTTGTGTATCATCAACTGAAGTGATAAACATGCGGGTTTTTTGTTGCTTTTTTCAGAAAAGCTACTTAATCACGATTTTAATATGGATTTCCGTTTTTGAAAAAAAGTAATGTTCCGTGCATTTGCTGAGTCGTTGTCATGGTATTTCTCATACTGCCTCGCATGACATCACATCGTACGGGTGCGAGCACAAAGAATGCTTATTGCAGGCGCTTAACATTCGGCGTACACTAGCGCCACCAAGCGGGATAAGAATGTGGCATGCTTTTTAAATGAGGGCGCACACAAAGAAAGCTTAGCCGAGCC
>JAQGBX010003862.1:0-16385 GCA_034698745.1 Megaphyllum sjaelandicum | reverse complement strand
AAAACAAAGCCATAAATCTTCTCCCCAACCCATAAAACAGTCAAACAGGTTTCCCGTTAACCCTCCTGGATGCGTCCGGATGCGCCATCTTTTGGCGCTGAAGGATAGCTAAATCTAACTCCTGATCGCATCAAAGGGGTTAGAAAATCCAACAACAATTTTTACCCGGGAAAGGCCGGGTATTACCGCTAGTTTTGAATACAAATGACGCAACATAACTCGCCATACCTAAATTATAGCGTTTTCACTTTACATGTATTTCTTTTATGATTCACAATTGTGGGACGATTTTCTTACAGAATTGTATATAATTAAATTACATATTTAACGCTGTTTAAGGTTGTGATATATGCAGTAATTATAACATTATTGCTGCTAAAACATTTCCGAGAATGTACGTAAATATTTTATAATTTCCAGTATGCTTCTGTAAACATTTACTCATTACAAATTAATCCCTCCAGTGATTTTGTTGATATCATATTTTAATTTTGTTGATTTTTAAAAATTCATTTAAGCTTACAAGTTTTCTATTTGAGATATTAGGTGCTCATATTGATAAATTATAACTTTTTATTGGTGTGATTATAAGAAATAACCGGTTGTAAGTGCTGAAAATGTTCCAACATATCTCAAAAATCATTAACGACTTAACAAAATAAACTATGCATGTTATACGACTATAAATTGCAATGTTTTCACTTTGCGTGTGTTTTTTACACGTTATATTTTGAGTTGAAAAATTTAAAGTTGTTCCATTTCTGAATCGGGAACGATAAATTTATCATGACTTTATTCAAAAATTTTAAAAGTTTTTCTTATAGAGTTGCATAAAATTTAATTCCATGCATGATGCTGTTTAAGATTTGATAAGTACATGTATATACATGTACAGTATTTATAACATCGCCGCTAATGAAACATTTCCCAAAATGTACGTAAAAATGTTATCTATTCCAATATTTTTATGTAAACGTTTACTAACAATAAAACAATCAAACCTTCCCGTATTTTTTTTTCTTATAAATTACGCTAAAATTACTATATGCATCTAACTCGTATGGAAAAAAGCAATTGTCTCATAGATCGCTAACTTAATTTTATTAAGAATCATGCATTTCATTATTGCCCGCTAATGAGAAAATTCGTCATCAAGCTGCGATGTAGCCAAGGGTTATTACGATAGCGCAAAAAACCGGATGGTCTTCATTTGGCTTTTTTTCTTCTTCGAACAAGCATGGCTTCTTCCGAAGCATAATAAATTCTCTCATGTAACGTAAGCTCATTTGCATAAAGTGCTAGCTTGGAGTAGTTTTCCTACAGAATGCAAATATACGCAAATTGATGGCGCAACTGATTTTCATTCTTATATAAGCGATCAGCGCGTGGAAGTACTCTGATTAATTAACTTTATGAAGGCGATTAGACTGACTTCCTCTTTTATTTTGAATAATTTAAAAGTAGAACAGGATGGATGGTATATCCGTGGATAAATCGTTACGTCATGCTTAAAAGTTGGATGTGGTCGTATATACTTTTAACGCCGTTTTATATGGGATTCGAACCGTTCCAGTTTTCCCCCGAAAAAAAAAGATTGAAATAGGATACTCGGCTCGTTTTTCTACCGTCTATATTCCGCCATATAAGTATATGACAGTTGAATGAGGAGGTTCGAATGTGACAGATGCAACAGCGGAACAAATTTGAAAATGTGCGCCTGATCAGTCGTCCATAAAACGGAGCAAATTCGTAGTGGCAAAATGCACGATGAAAAAGTGCGCGGAAATCATTGATACTTATAGCGTATAAAAATCCTCAAGACGTGAAGTCCTTCTCTGCTCTTTTAACCCGAAGGCACTTAGGAGAGATAGACCCTGGGTGAAACGGACGATGACCAACTAGGAAACAAGTAATAAGGATTTATCGGAGAATTTCATTCACTTTTCCCATAGCGGCTTCGTCCGCTTGTCTCAAATAAGTTGATTAGGAATCGGTCCGCATTCGTGTTAACTTTATTAAGGAAATGACGCTAGCTGGCTGCCACCTATTTATACGGAGACCCCTAGCTCGCTCTCTCGTCTCCAGTCTATAAACAAGTCATTGAAATAGAGATTGCCTACCAATAATTCGCGGAGACACATTTCTCTTTCTTTCATAAATTAGCAAGAAATGTCGGCTGATGTTGTTAGCATCGTAGGACAGTACGGTGACGTACTAACTGTAGTTAGAGCTATGGATCGTTTTTCCAGAAAATATTCACGAAATAAGTTATGATAATATTTTTTGGTGTTAACTCGTGGCTAAAGGTTCAATATTTTATGAAAGAACAAAAAAATAATTCGGGCTTTGTAAAACTAAATTAAGGGAAAACATGCTTTTGTTCAAAGAGTATAGTTCAAATTTTACAACATACGGTGTATACAGTATGTACATTGCACTGCATCAAAGCTTTGTAATTTATATAAAGATTTCGAGTAAACAATGGTTACGAATTTATTGTCTATCATTTTAATGCAATGGCTTGCTATGCGCTTAGTAAGTAAATAAACCCTTCCCCAATAGTAACGCAGTATCGAATTATGTAGATTTCTACCATTCTAAACAATGTTGAGAAATGATTTGTCGTAAATATTTAAGACACCCATTTTGTATATTTTTTATAATTTGTATTATCTGAACAGCATGACAGAATATATATTTTCGTGTTTATGTCTGTTCCTGTTGCTTGATTAAAGTTCAAATAATTTATTACGCTTTTAAATTTATTTATATTTTTAAAAAAGAAATTGAAATTTTTGTCAAGAATAGTTTTAGGCTCAAACTAAAAAAGTGAAATATACGGAGAAACTGATTTTTAACCGTAAAATTTGCACCCTGGTCAACAGACCACATATTCAACGCCAACTTAATTGCTGATACTTATTTAAAATGTTATTAACTTGAAAGCTAGTTGACCATTAAAATCAGCCATATACATACTGAATTTGAGAAAGCAAAAATTACACAATTTTTATCCCAAATAAAATATTGTAGACAAATAAGTTTGCTTTTTTAACCCACTGGGTATTAAGCAATTTGTTTCCGTTTGATTGTGGATGCAATATATGTTAAAAACACACACACAGTTACAGAGTTCAATTTTTAGCAGATGCATTAGTTATTTAACCATATTTTACGTCAAAATCGTAAATCTTGCTCAAACACATTTTCATTTAAAATTTCTATGTCCCTAACAATATTTATTGAATCGGTTATTTGTATCGGTATAGGCCATGGTCAACGTTCATACGTGATACTTTTATTTCAACGCAGTTTTTTACTGTAAAAATCATCCCTCTAACACTAAATCTGCTTAGTAATTGCATTGAAGGTTCGATGTATCCATTGAGCAGCATTTTTGAGATGAGCAAATTTTATACTTTTGGCTGAGCGCTCTCGACAGAGTTTACCTTTTCATATTTCAACGTTTCACGTAATTAATGGTCTTGTGACGTCGTTAGCAACGACCCAACTAAACATCTTTATCTAATTCAGCATGGTCATTGCCTAGATACTTTTTTTTGTTTCTTCTATCTCTTGACATGGCTACTATACGAATGCAACATGCGACTGGCTTTAGTATAATTAAAGTGCAGCTAAGCATGCTATGTTTTAACTGGGTCCGTGGGATTTTCCACTGATCTATGAAGTTTTGAGGGATGGGACAATATTGGAAAGCATTCGGATCTAAAAAGCTTTAAAGATAGGTCACACGGCTGATTTATAGTTGAGTAATTGAACAGTCTTGTATAGAGAGCCCATATAGCATTGTCTCGAGCCAATCTTGTTTCAGTAGCATCGAATGGTCATTTATCATGTGGGAACGTCTAAAGAGAGTAAAAGATATCCGGCTTGTACGTTATATCGCATCTTAGGGCTTCTTTTTCCATGCCCTGTACTAAACTCCCTCTCTCTCATTTCGGAGTATTTTTCCTCTTTTTTTTTTTATTCCATCTCAGTTTGCGCTGTCCAGGGAGTTTTGGTGTCCTTTCAGCCTTTAGCTTTCGTGTAACACCTCCACTCGGTCTTAACGGATTAATTTTCCATTAAATCTACAAGCTCGGAAATGATTTGAACACGAGAGAATCAAGCTCGAAAAGGTCTTTGCCAATTTACTCGTTTCTCATCCGAGGGGGAAAATGGCATTGTTGTCGACGTTGTATTGCCGAACTGAAACAATCGGACCTGATTAGTTTTCATTCGAGCTTTTCAAAGAGAGTTTTATGGGCAGGGATTACTTTGCATTTTGGCAGTCTACCTACATGTATTTGAAATGTTCCACGTCCCTAAAAGTCTGCGGGTATGGAGGATTTAATTGCGCAACATTTCCTTCCCATCGATACTCGAGTGTTTATTTAGTTAACAATAATGGGCTTCCACGTGGAAATGAAACATTTTCTACAGTAGTTTCAACTTGATCCTAATCATCGGTGAAAGCCTGTTAATTCGGTCCCGCTTAATTCGATCAGTCATTTTAGTCGATCAAAACATTCAGGACGGATTTTTTCTGATTTCGGATTTTCCTGAGCTGCCCTTTATGAAAAAAGTCGCTTAATCCGGTCGTCTCATCGCATAATTCGATCATATTTTCCACGTGACTATACATAACGCGAACGCGCGAAACAATTTGAGCAGCTTTCGTGTATTGAAACAAACAGGAAACATAAACACTACTTACAACTTTTTTTTAACAAAAAAAATATATAATTTTAAAGATACGTATACGTAAATGTATGTATATTTTAAACAAATCGCAAATTAATTTGATGAGGTCAATGCATAGCGTGCTTTTTAACATTCATCGCCTATTTCGGTTAGTTGCAAAGTACGCGGTCAAAATCGCTGGAACCATCGTGATCGAATTAAGCGGCTTTTCACTGTACATTGCATTTTTGCAGCCTATATTCAGTATGTGTAATGCCACCCCAAAAGTCTTCGTGTGTTCGTTATGAAGGATTTAATTGCACTGAATTCCCTTCCCGTTGATATTGAAGTGTTTATTTATTTAGGAATAATGCGCTTTTAAGTGGGGCTTTAACATTTTCTACAGTAATTCCAACTTAATTAGTTTAATTGACGATGACGGAAGTTACCAGCAACTTTTTTTTTCTATTACGAGTTTGGTGCATTTCCGCAAGCAGTTGCCGTATTTGTTTTTTTTGTTTTCTTTTCCGAATTCGATAAAACTAAAACTATTTCGTAGTTGTTTTGATTGCTATTTAATTACTTGGATCAACGCCGATTTCTTGATTGTATAAATACAAGTAATATACTGTCAAAGTACTGTTTCCCGTGTTTATTTTCATACGACTGATGTACTTTTTTACAGTTAGCTTTTTTTATTACATTTATTGACATTTCAATACACCTTTAATTTAATTCTTCGATACAGTGATTTAAATTAAATTAAAATTTTATTTTTGATTAAATAAGGGTAATCATTTTTGATTAAATAAGGGTAATCATTTTTTTAGAAAGCTTACCATTTTATATTTTAAATTAAAACAAAATTCCAAACATCGCGTTTCATTACTTCTTTCCACATGAAGTTATCATTCGACCAATTTATTCACATTATTTATTAGGCGCCGAATTTGATAGCAGAATTTACGCACGCTATATCCCGTTTCGATTAAATATCTATGATAATTTATTCAAAATGAATTATGCGGCAATCAGATGAATACGCTCTATTATTTCGCTTTATTTTCTCAATGCGGGCACGGTATAATAAAAAAAATACCATCACTAAATATACAATTTTGTGAACTGGAAACAAATTTTTATACGGAAAAGGTCAAATGCGCTATATTTTTATGTATATATTTTATTTGTATTAAGAAATGTGTTCTTGTAAACCTCGGTTATTTTAAAAGTTCATACGGGTAACGAAATTTTAATTTTTGTTTAATTTTTTGTGGGCATTCGTTTATATTATCGTAGGCCTATACGTCGTATTTCAATATTTATCTATGTAGTATTATTTGGTTTAATTATTTAAATATATATTGACCGGAAATACAGCATATATTTGTAAAACGAAACATTAAATTGTGATAGAACATTTGAATTGTTCCAAACTCAATGGTGAACATATACTTTTTGTGTGTTGTGTTTTAAATTTAAGAACCGATATATTTGTTTTATTTAAGATATATGGTAGTGGAGATAAATAAATCAGCAACCTTTGAGTGGCTATTTTTTGCATTATAAATCAACATTTCTTTAAAGTCTGCATACACACAAACTGAGATAAATGATGACTATGGCTAAGCTCATTCTTGTCATTTATTCCCACATACTTGAACATAAACTACAGTTAGTTGCGTCTGCGAATAAGTTACTCAGAGTTTCGTTTTAATGTTTTCTCGACATCAGGATTGCATTCTGGGTATTCTTGAATTTATAGCTTTTAAGTCCAGTATTAATTTAAATTAATGAAGAAATTGCCTATATGTTTATACCCTCATTTTACATCGAGGATCTCGTCTACTACTTTATGCAAAGTGTAATATCATTATGGTTTAATTAGGTAAATGAGACTAATAAATTTAGGGACTAATTCGCCGAACTTTGTTAAACTTTAACACTCGTAATTTGAAAGTTAGTTTGGAGCTTATATTACGAATTGGAAATAAAATAAGGCGGAATGATCGCTGCACTCGTTGAATTAATGCATTATTTATTTCGTGGATTTGTTTTACCTCCTATTTAATTTGCTTCTGATTTGTCTTTAATTAAAACAAAATTTACAAATGAAGAAATTGTGAAACCGTATTTCGTAATATCAGAAGTCATGAAACTATGATTTCAGAAATATAAATAAAATTAAAAAAAATTAACAGATGTATTTGAACACTGTTTTATTACAAAATCTCTCGAAGCACACAATTATAGTTGACCTAAATAAAGCCATTATCGAAGATAACTTATTGTTTATTTAGCAGGATTAGCTAAAAAACTCTAGGCTTGGGATTTCGAAAATTAATTTGTCTTAACCAAAAATTTGTATTACCCGATATCGAATTAAAGGATGGAATTAACGTGATTCGAAAACAACCATGCACTTAGGACGGGGGTTGGAAATCAATCTGTATTAATCGAGCTCATCTTGATTTTAAAAAATCAATCGAAGAATTAATTTCAATATATTCTATTTAGTTTAGTGACAAGATTCGTATCTATTTCAAAGTGAGGAGATAAATATTCGTTTTCATTTGCTTACATGCTATACAATTTACATGTATAACTAATTTTTTTTTTAATCTTCATCGTTAAAAAGTGATATCAAATTTTTCAGATTTTCACAATTTATTTTGAATTGATAGAAAAATCCCGTAATAGAAAATAAATATTTTTTGTCGATTTTGCCTTGTCATAAGTGAATTTCACATTTTTGACGCAGATTTGACTGTAGGAAGTACATTTTTTCGGACTTAACATGGGGTAATAAAGCATACTGTATGTTAGATAAGGTGCTCTAGCTCCACTCTTGATTTTTATTTCTTAGAGTGTAGTGGATATTGACAGGAGATTTATTTTCGATTTTTTTTCTGTTTCTGATGGGCCAATTGTTCAAGCGCAAACAGGCCATAACTCATTGACCAAAGCATCATGCATAATTTATCAAGGGACACCGAAAGCAGCCTCGGGGTAGTAGACCGACCAGTATAACAAACATTTTAATCTCCTAAATATGTTTTCAACTCTCGCCCCTATTCTTACTTGGATTTATGTAGGTTTGACTGATTTTTTTCATTTTCTTTTTATAGTTCACCGATAAAATGTAGCCCAACACCGTGGTAAGCTATCATTTATCATTTCCCTTTTCTCGGACTTGATTACCGAGATTAAATTCGTTTTTCTTCGCCACTTTTCCGACCTCTGACCTTTCGATTTCTGGCATTTAAAAAGGGCTCCTTTCTCACCCGCTCTGGAGCACGCTTCGTAACGGAGTACGAACCCACTATATAAATTACTTTCTTATCGAAATATTGGATAAATATTAAATCATAATTCATACTGTCTTAGACGACTAACGCGGGGCTGTGCAAACGCATTTTAAGAGTTGGGAAATTTCTTACTTTCACTTTTTGCCTCCGAAAGCAATAGCGCTGTATAGTTTTCTTCTATACTTTGGTGGAGAAAAAAAAACCTGAAGATGAAGGCAATTTTTGTAGTTTCACGTAGGGAACATTTATCAAATGAGTATTTGTCAGCTCTATCGCCTACAGGATCAACCATTTTTCGAGCCTCCTTTCCGTATTTCCACGTATTTTATTGGCCTTAATATTTTCTCATTTTGCAATTCGAAGAAATAATATAAAATGACAAGTCACGTAATAGCCCCGTACTTATCACACAAAAAAAGTAGGATTCCAGGAAATGCGCTATAAATACTACCGACTATCTATTTAAACTTATCGTCTTATAGATTTTACTCGTCTTTATAGGGAATCTTAAATCATGAACTCGTTTCATTCGATATCAATTTCATTCCCTTATGTTGTTTCTTTCTAATTGACCTTCTTGGAATAACAAAGATAGAAATTCTGCGTAAGATATAATGTCCGTCTCATCCGATATTATTACGAGGTGTCAGTTGAACCAAAAATGATTATTTTAATTTCAAATGCCCCTTGAATAAATGTTCAAACAGTTGACGCTAACGTCACGATTATCTTCTTTAATTGCGAAAATTGTTCAGAGATGAAGGAAATAAATTAAAAAGTAGATTTTGAGAGTTATAATAGTTGATGAATTCACAGAAATAAAATTCACAAAACTAAATGTATTCGGTTTCGTTAAATTAAAAAAAACCTGAACCATTGGATCTCATGATCCAACTGAATCTATGAACCGGCCGTTACTTACAATGTCTATATAATTAATCTCTTCAGTGTTTTAGTAAATGCATTTTATGTTTAGTGTAATGTGAATATTAGCTTTATATGTTACCTTAAACGTAATTTTCAAAATTAAATACTATACAATTAAATAAAGAGCTTCATAAGAACAGAAAAAAACGCGTTTTTTTTTACCAAAAAATCAACTTGCAAAAGAAACGTAATGCATGACACCTTGATAACTGCAGCTTGAAGCAGTAACTAAAAACTGTTTACGAATAATTTAGTTTTGATGGCATTCTACGGTACGTTACAAAAATAAAACTACAATTCTCATATGCAAGTGGTTGATATAAAAATGTTTAATTTATACGTGATTTTAAGCTCAACGTATTTCTCATAAAAAGCGTAACTTATGTGAATAATTTTGTTAGAGACTGTTAGAATATCGATGATACTAAAAATAAAATTTTAAATTTATTTGAAAATCGTCAAAATGATGTGATCTAGTTTAATTGCTCCGTTTTGGAACGACTGTAGTTTGTAGCTTTTAAATTTGGCTGTGCGTTTCACAAATAGTTTGTATTGTAGGTAAATGGCAAAGCTAACAGTGTATGTAATAGTTTTGATTTTGACAAATCTGCGTGACGACTTTTAAATGTGCTATTTTAAGTCATATAGCCCCCTTCTTAGCACAAAAAAAACTTTTTATAACCCGGCTTTGTCGGGGAAGATAAAAGAAATCATATACAATTATAAAGGCAAAATTTGTTAAGTTATTCGGAAATCGTAAATTTTGTACTCTGAAAATATTGAGAATTTTGCCAATTTGTCCTCAGAAGTTGGTCTTTATGTATCGCCCCTACAGTGTTTACGACTTCTAAGATATGAAGTGCTTTGAATTCAACTTCAGTTTTTATCCCCTTAAAAGTAAGAATCCCCTATGAGCAGTAACGAACATATACAGAAATTCAACACCTTCATGTAGAAACATCCCACTGCAAATCTAAACCTGCACTTAAATACAGTATTTTCTCTTATTTGCCGTCTAATTAATTGTTGAGAATCGCAACACGCAAGATAGCAGCAAGTATTTAAGCAGATTGCAATGTCGACATTCATCCAATTAGGAGTTTTAATTGAAAAAAACCAACGGCATAAAAATAGTACTTGACAGATTTGGGATCTTTCAGCTACTCCTCTTTAGGCTATCTAATCCTATTTTTACGAATCTTAAAATTAATTAATTAGATCAGTATTATGTGCCCCACGAAGCACTTAGGATTGGATATGTACATTTTTTGTAAAGTATGTGTGTATTTACATGCATAATAATGATTATTGCGAATATAAATTACAGCGTAAACTTGAAGAATGGTCTCGGCATCTTGAGACCATTGTATGTTTTTGGATGAATTTTTTTAATTATAACCATTAATTATAACCAATTTAATCAGAATCATATCACGGAAATGAACCACTTCTGAAATTTAGATTCAAATTCATTTGGCGAATCTTCGTTAAGGAAACTTTTCAAATTCAAATTGAGATTTGATTTGAATTATCACGCAGTGATACATTTTGTACTTTTATTTGCTCAACTACGCGGTTTTATTATACTAGTGTCGGATTGGTCGGATTTCGAAGCCATTACTGAACCTATTCTACGCCCCGATTAAATGCGAAATTACGAGCAAATGCAACATCATAAATTCATGTGGGAAATATACTTAAATGCGTTTCCGATGTACTGCACGAATGGTTCCATATTTCAGCGAAGAGAAATATCAAATATACTTACCGTTTTTTTTTGTTATTGTCGTCATTATCATGAAGTTTTGAACGGTTCCGGGCATTTAGTTTTCGGAGTCCGCAATGAGCGTAAAAAGAAATTCTAATAAATTATTCAGGTTGTATTTATTTCCCTATGGTAATTTTTGTAATCGAATTGAGTTTCCTAGTTTTTTCCCAATTTTATTTTCCCCGAAGTAATTTTTGTCCTTATTTCTGAAGCAATTCGCGATGGTTTCTTTAATTGGTACTCGCCGGAAAGCAAATGCGCCTCAAATTTATTTTTTTATTTTTTCTTCGTCTGGAAATTTGCGCAAAACCAACATTAACTCGGCGTATAGTTTTGTACGCGTGACGCAACTGCGTTGGTTATATTGAAAATGTCGATGCAAGCAACGAATAAATCGATTCGAGTCTTTCGAATCAGAATCGTGTAAATATTGTCGTGGCACACAAATAAATTTAGAGGTTTACAATGCTGGTTTTGAGTTCAACAAACTCTGCGGAGATTGGGCGACAAAGGTACTTGTTTATTGCCCAAAACAGCATTAGTCTATCTTCCAGTCCAATTTTTGAATTCTCTCAAAACCCCAAATACGTTTTCTGAAGCGGGCATTGTTTATATGCTCCTAACGTCCTTATTTTTCCCTCGCTTTTTCCCTTTCACTCGTTGTGCTCTGAAATCCTATTTCTCAGGAATTTGCATTTTAGATTTAGCTTTGCATTTCTGGAAAGAAAAATGACGTAGAGTTACGGAATAAAAGAAAATTCTGATGGATGTTCGAACTATATATACGTCAACGGTTTATATCGAATCTAAAGCCTACGTTGCTCGCGCCCTTATCTGGGAGATACGTGACATACTTTTTTGGTATGTTAACTCGAGGGCACTTTAAGTAGTTAACCCATGGTTTCCTAAATCTTCAATCTCAAGCTCAGGGACAATTAATGGAATTTTGAGATTCGTTGCAGCAACAGATGTGGTTCGAAAGTGGTCTTTTTATCCGTGAGATAAAACAGCGCTACTATTTTTTTCAAGTTTTCTAAATTTGTACAATTCATTCGTTATTTCTGTTATACATTTATAACATATATTGCTTAGTATTATTTTGTAAATTTTCTCGCTTGAATGGGTGCCCATCAGATTTTTTTTAAGACGAAGGTAGATTTGTGGAAAGTTGTGAGTGCCTAGAAAACCTATAGTGAGAGACTTGGGTACCAACCGAAATTGGAACCACAACTGGGATATGAATCTTTTTTATGTAAATACATGTATGTATATACATACATTATATACAGTATTTAAATTTAAAAAAATAAGTTCATTATACCTTCAGTAGGCGGGAGCAGTCTCAGCTGATAAGAAGGCGCAAAAAACGATGTGGTAATAAAACGACCGTCAAATTTCTGTGAATACTTATAAAATATTGTTAATTTTGCCTTCATTAGCATTGTTATAATTTTTTTTAAAAAAAATATATATAAATACATGTATGTATGCTAAAATCTAAATGTGTACCTGACTGATATTGAGGCGCGGAAAACCAAGTGTCGAAAAATGGCAACCTGTTACAACTTATAACATATAGTTCATTTACTTTCAGTAGAATTGTTTATGCGAAAATCTAAATGTCTATCTGACAGATGTGGCGTGAGCAGTCTCAGCTGATATGGAGGCGCGAGTTACAAAGTGCTAACGTACCAGACAAATGATCTTTAGTTCTGAATTTTGTAAAATCTATTGATGTTTGTGCCTTATAAATACCTGATTTCCTAATTAATATTTTGCATTGAAATTGGTTTTGGAAAATGTTTGGAAATGTTTATTGGGACAACGAGGTCGTGCATAATCGATTTAGGAAATTGATTGGGTGGCCAGATTAGGTGAACTCAGTTGGGTTCGTGAGCCTTAAGAATCCATGTATTATTCACAAATTTCGATAGCATTCAAGCGTTGTAGTTTCTCCGCACTGCACTTTCTTAAAAGGAAATTCGAGATAAATTTGATTCCGAGATTGGCAATTTTACCTTTCAGCCACAGCTGAGTGCTTTCATTTTTAAGAAGAATTTTTGTCACTTTTTCCCCTCTTCTTACTCGGTTGCGATTCGTCGATGTTGTCATATATTATCCAGCTGAATTTATTTTTGCATTAAGGTCCTGTCTTACTAAAATACTTTTTGCTCGCTCTTCTCTTTGATTTATTTGGCTCTTCCTTCAAAATAAGTGAAAATCCTTTCATGGAATGTCCCATTGCGAGGAATCCCAATCATTAGAAAGTTCTTGAAAATCTGAAAGTTATTCGGGAAAGCTTAGCTACTTGTATTTTCAATCAAACTCAATTGAAATTCATATGAAAATCGATAATGGTACAAAAATCAGGGTTTAAAACATACATATTTTTCTTTTGTTGTATTGAGTTTTGAAGTTTCATTTTAAATTAACGTACACATTTTCCAGAAATTCTTCTTGCTTAAATAAAATAAAAAGTTTGACAAAATTGACTTACCGGTAATAACAGGCGCTGTATGCGGAATGTAAATTTTTCATTGAAATTATTTAAATATTCACATGCCCAGGTGATTAACTACTTCATGCCTAGTACAAATGAACCAAACGTTTATTTTCAAAAACATTAAATTCAATTTCTTAAAATATTGCCAAAACATATTTTTTCACGTGAAACATATGTTTCGGAAACATTGTGTCCACACCAACGATATACTTTCACTCGCATTAAAATGGAGGTCAACGTAATAGTCTGTCTTGATTTGGTATATTTAAACTGTAAGCTCAGTTACAGTAACTAAAATCTCCCAATAAGGAAATCTGGTTATAACGCGCAGTTCGGAAACTTGCATTCCAGCTTCGAGAACCTGGTTTCATTTTAAGTTTCCTCTATGTGTAAGTCCCACCTTAATTAAGCGACAACACCAAAATGTTTCGGGAACATTTTTTCCCACTTACCTGGCTCGAAAAATCATGCCATGGCATGCAACCTCAACTTTCTTTGCTTGAAATTTTTTTTCTTGCACAACAGTGTTTGGAAAAAAATGTTTCATTAGTTCTGTTTTCGGAAACAAATATTGCGAAATATTTTTTAGATGATCTGTACTAGGATTTATTTCAGTCTTTATTCAGTTAACATTCCCTTTCGAAGATTTAGTTACTGCAGACAATCGTCCACCTTAATTTAAACACAAATATTTCTGATTCGCAAATATTTAGCGATGTTTCTGAAACTGTTTCAGGCATAACGTTTCGCAGCAATATCTCTTTGGTCGGTTTGTTGTTCGGTGTGTTTGTGGTCTATCGAAGATTACATTATTGCAGGCCATCATTTCCTTAATTTAACCGCAAACGTACTCCTTTCGCAGATCGTAAACTGGAAGAATTGCCGATTATTAATGATCGGTGCTACATTAAATTTAATCGACGGTTAAAGTTATCGAAGCGTGGTTTATTCACGCGTAATCTCCTCGATAAAATGTGCTAGATTTCTGGAGATCCGAGCAACACGTGTCTACAATTTCATCAAATGGCTAACATGTGTTAAAATTTCACTCCGACATCATTTTTTTCCCCTTAATTCCTCGCAATCCGCTTTAATGGCTCGTTTTCTGCTACGTAGTTTCAACTAGGTCTAGAATTACCAACTGCTTGCCTGGTATATTCCCAGAGAAGATAATCTGCTGGATTTTTTCGTTTTTTTTTTGTTCGTTTTGTGCAGCGTCACATTTTTATGAGAGCTATTACAAGCATATAAGTAGCCAATGCATCAGCATTTTTAAGTTGACAAGAGCGTGTCAACGCCTTTAAAGTACACACACGCCGCAGTTGCCATGGTTTTGAGCTAACAACTTTTATTGTTCGTAATGAACTCCGAAGGGGAAAACTGCCTTTCGGCTGGAGTATTTACCAACGATAGCGTAAAATTACCTTAGGGCACTATAAATGGGACTGCGACTAGTTTTTTTTTTCTGAAATGAAATGTTAAGTAAAATGCCACTCGAGCGTGGGGCATGATGCCCCGAAAAAAAATCTGCATTAAACTTGCATGAGTTTTAACTCCCACATCGCCGTATATCCTTACGTGACTTTTCCGCTAAATTTCAACGTCCCCCGCATGCATGGTGGGCCTTTATTTACAATTCATTTAAAAATGACTGGCCAAACCCCTGTCCACGCCTACGTTATGCATTATTATTATTATTATAAATTTATATACATTGCTGGAAAATGCACGTGCATTCATAAAACGGCTGGGACAAAAGCAAATTAAAGATTCGTTTAAAATGTCGCATTTAAACTTTAATAAACGTACGCGTATATAATCTTTAATTCATGTAATTCATGCTGTTTTTGTATTTTTTTTATTCTCTTTCAGATTGTTAAGGTTTATTTGTACGGTTATATTGCTCGTATCCGCGTGCTGCGTTCACTTTGTACATCTGATAAAACATGTTTACTCGGAATGATACGCTGCTATGAAATAAAGGAAAATTCACGGAAAAAACATTGATCTTAATGCTAATTAAAATCAATATTATCTCGTATGGACATGCAGTAGTTACTATACAGGGTAATTCATAAGTCCATTGCAGGCTGTTTACATATTTAAATTGCATTTAAGTAAATTTTAACATCGGCGACCGGTTGGTAGTGTGGCAGGCGGGTTGGTCTTGTGGCTTTGAGGGACCGTTCGATAAGGTCGCTTTCATCTAGCGCGCGGGGTCTACCTGCATGTCGCCGTCGTCCCTTGCGGACCTCCCCTCACAACCGCGCGTCGAGTGGGGATTTCCAATACATGTACCGTATATACACATAATACACTGTAAAACGTATTGAGAAGTACGTCTACGGATCACTTGCTAATATACCTTTTGTTGACCTTGACATCTGTCTCGAATGTCATTGAAATTGGGTATTTTTTACTGTATTATTTACGCTACATTGATGGTTTCATTCTGTGAAATGATAGGTACCTTTAGTGTGCATAAAACATCAAACGTATTTAAAATCAGAACATAATAAAAAAAAGTTATAAGAAAAATAAAAATATGTGCAGCCTTAATAAAAGACCTCCCATCAAAACACATTTGCACTACTCAGACGCATAAGGGATGTGTGGGATTTCCCACATGACTTCAGTATGTTCAACTGGGAATTAGCCCTTTCTTGGGGTAGCACATGTTTTACTTTCCTCATAAAGTTTTGGATTAAGGTCTGATTTTAAATACAGTATGTTTGATGTTTTTTTGACCACAGAAGGGCTCGTAATATTTAACTAATTGAATCCATCAATGTAACTTGAATATTAAAAGTTACAATATCAATGACTTTTAAGACCAATGTCAATTTTAACAAAAGGAATATTAGCAGGTGCCCCATAGCCTTCTCAATACACTTTGTGTTTGAATTTACTTAAATGCAATTTAAACATATAAACAGCTGGCAATGGACTTATGAATCTCCTCGTGTCCGTATATATTAGAACCTCTAATAGTATGCCTACTTGTCCCCTCTCGAGTCACAAAAATTTTAATTAACACATGACATGAAATTTTTTTTAATTTTTTGCACATTTGAAGATCGCCACGCTCAGTTTTTAGCTACGGATAAATTAAATTTCAGAACGAATACAGTAGAACCTGTCTAAAATCAACCCGTGTAAAATCAAATCCTCTCTAAAATCAAAAAATATGCTGGTC
>JAQGBX010003861.1:0-16387 GCA_034698745.1 Megaphyllum sjaelandicum | reverse complement strand
GTCAGGAAAAATTGCCATAATGGTCAGGCAAAGTCAGGCAAGACCAATCTATAAAAAAACTGGCAACCCTGAACTTACAGAGGTGGTCAACATATATGGATGTCCATCTCCCATAAATTAATGTGGTGACCAACCAGTGTATGAAAATTTGGCCAACATAAGGAGGTGGTCATCATATTTCATTCGATTATATTTCATCATCGGTATAGTTACTGTTAAATTTATTTTCAAATTGTATTTTATATATTCATTCTTATTCTGTTTTCCTTTTTGCGTGTTTCATGGTGGATTGGATTTTTAAGAATCATAAAACCTGGCCTTGGTGAACTATAAATAGGAAGTTCATTTTCTTCGGATTTAGTGCCTCTAAAGTGTGGTTCACGACATACTGCACTTTACTTAAGGCAATGAAGCATGATTCTTCGAGAAAATGTTTTGATTTTGAGGCGTGCTTTTGATGACACATTTCTAAAGGCGTTTCGTGAATTTTCGTTTGAGCAAAATGATATTTACTTTAATGCTGTGCCTGAGTACTGTGTGTCTTGCTCGTGTTGTTCGTTTTTTTCTCAGTGTTTAATTCAGATGGCGCTACCGCCCAATTTCATCTGCCAAAATGTCGAAATTTTTTCCCTGACTTGAAAAACAGCACCAACTATTGTGCTGAAATAAGTATTGATGCGACATGACATGTGGCGTCTTCTGAATTGTTGACTCATGTATTTGGGGCAGTTTGTGAACACTTTCGAAAACAAATAGATCAGCAAAATCCTGTACTATTTCTTTATTGCACAAATTCCTCGCATATCGACCTGTCCTTCGGGATTGGTTTTGCCATGATCACTGTGATTCGTCATCTAAACCTGATTTTTAATTTCATTATCATATATTTTAATTGCAGATCCTTGCGAAGGGATGCAGTGCGATGCGACGCAGGTTTGCCAGCTGACTGAACACCGTAGTCCAACTTGTCGTTGCAACAGCCAGTGCACCACCGACATCCGGCCAGTTTGCGGTTCGGACGGAAAGACGTACAGCAACGAATGTGTGATGAGGGCGGAGGCGTGCAAAGCCAGAACTAACCTTCGCATCATTTATAGGGGAGAATGTCGTAAGTTTTCCTTTAATTTCGATATGCTCAGCCGTACTTGACCCAACCTGTCTACGAGATTGTCTTGAAAATCAATCAAAGCATGATGAATGATGTGCCATTAATATGAACTTTGTTGATTCGCGTATTAAAATCCATCTTAGGTCAGTCTCGAGCATATATGATAGTATATAGTTTATACAACTGCATAGCCATCTTGCAGAATTCCAGCGCCATCTGTGATATACTTTGAGCAACGGGGCATCATCTTAGGCAGTCTATGAGAAACATTCATTTTCAACTGAAATTCGGTCTGTGCAACGGCAACATGCACATTACATTATAAATTGTTCGAATTGGGTTTTTTGTCGATGTTTTTGGCGTCATCGGTTGGCGACATGAAAAGGATGGTTCGAGCAGTATTAAATTAGGGATGATTTAATTTATGGATGACTCCATCGTTGCATGTATGATTCCATTTGGCAGAGATGAAATTTTATGTTGAGATCGATCTGCGAGTACACATGATGGTTCATTTATACCTTATTATGCAGGAGAATTGGGAGTGTTCTAAACAATTTTAAAATTGCATGAACGTCATACATCGACGCCAGCTATTCATTTGCCCCAGATATAATGGTCTGACACATTTAACAATGCGTATTGAGTATAGCTAAACAACGAAGCATTACCAATGTAATGGTGGTTTTGGTTCATTGTGAATAATAATGAAGACAATAGGTGCTAGTCTCGTGACGGAGTATTAGTGAATCAGTTAATTCCGTTGAATCGCGACAAGGATTAAAAATGGGAACTAAATAAATATGTGCACTTGTCGAGCTGGAAAGTTTTGTTTTTTGTAACCGCTTTTAATCATTGATGCAAAATACAATAGAACCTCATTAAGATGAATTCGCCTTATACGAATTTCTGATAGTACAAGGTCATTTCGAGTTTACGTCATAAGGTATGGAGGAATATTGTTAATTTCTTGATTTAAAGCGAATTTCCAATTGGGATATTTCATTATGGAATATAATAGAATAGAGAATTAATGCACTAATGGGTCACAGCCCCTTCTGGTATGCTTTGTTATAAGTTGTCGGTTGACCCCTATGTTACCGATGCCTTCAGTCAGGGTGCCTTAAAGGCAATGTTAGTGGGTTTAAGGGCCTACGGTTGTATCTATTGGGACAATTTGCTTTTATACTTTTTGCAATCTATATATATAAAATAGAAAACGACGCCATCTTGGTTTTCTGTGGCTGGCTCCCTGACTGAGGTTAGCATCCATATGATTGGCCACTCATGGCACACCCCCCCATGAGCATGAACTCCGTGGGGAAAAACAAGGCCATAAATCTTTTTAAATTTGGCCCGGGCCATAAAACTGTCAAAAAAGTTTCCCGTCCCCCATCCAGAATGTATCCAGGTCATATAGCGCCATCTTTTGGAGACAAAGGACAGCTAAATCTAACTCATGATCGCCTAAAAGGGGTTAGAAAATCAAACAACAGTTTTTACCCGGGCAAGGCCGGGTTTTCCGCTAGTTATGTATAATAGCCACATTCTTGGCTCATGGTTATTACCGAGAAAGGATTCAGTGAAATTGTGGTGATTAAAACTTGTGGGAAGGTGTTTTTTATCTCTATGATTGCATAGTATGTTGAAATGAATGAATTGTTGAATTCCCAAACAGTCGTGCTATTTTACGTTTAAACGAAGTTTAGACAATATGTTTAAGGGTGCATTATAACGGGGAATTTCTCGATGCAAGTTGCAGCACCTTCCCATTCATTGGCGCGGGGTAAGATTTCATCTAAAATTTAATGTTCTTATTATTTAAATCATGATTTATCTGCCTTCGGGTAATCTTCGAGTGAATTCAACCAGAGAATGGTGTTAGACAGTTAAATAGGCAATCACTGCTAACATGGAAACATTGCTCGTTTGCTCGTATTTAGGGGCAACACGACGTCAAGGCGGAAAATTATGAGTTTCTTCTCTTGCCAGAAGCTTAATAGAAAAAGTTAATATACACGAAAAAGTCGTGTTTTCCACCCTGCGAGTATTTCATCTCGCGATAGCATCGTATTAAAAGCATATTTTTTCGGTCCTAACTGATTTCAATCGTACATTTCTCCGGCGGGGATAACTTATGCTACGAGCTGTAGGATTGCGAGAAAAAAAAATTGAGCCAAGCGGAGAAATCCCACTAGTGATATATGACGTTCATTAGCATAAAGCCATTATGGCGCCCATTAAATCATGATTTTCGAGATATTTTCTAACGATTGGGCTTACCGTATTATTTTCCGCCTTAAATACGTCGTGTCAACTCTTTATTGTACGCGTGCGGCGCGCATTGCTTTTGGATTATGGCCACTTACATTTTTCTCCTAAATTTGAAAGCCTGGAGAAGTCGTATCTTAGGATTATTTTTTGAAAGCGTGTCAACTATAAGGATATTTAAAACTGGGGAAAGGGAAAAGTTATTGGGTTTCAGGAAAGTTTGGGGAGGATAAGTATTTAATTTGTGGTTTTCTTATTGACAAAGACGGACGTCTGATTTTAATACCCCTCCATAAAACACCCTAAGTTAATTACCTCGACTGAGTACTTTTTTATTAAGATTTTATCTGCATTAGTTTAGTATTTATATGTTTGCGTACGATTCGCTTTCTCATTGCTCGTATCTTCTGGCTTGGTCAAAGTTTTAGAAAGTATATTTATGGTTTATTAATTCCTACAGGAAGGCGATCCATTCAGCTGAAATCTTCAAGCCTTTTCAAGTTTTTGGTTTAAAGTTCTGGAATTGTTGTCTTTGTTTATTGTCAGTCCGGTAGCCATCAGTGAATAACATTTTACGAAATAAATATATATATATAGAGAAACAAAGAGTGGCTCTAAAATGGCAAAGCTTTGAGACGTCTTGCCCTAAGCCTCGCATCTTTGACACTTGCAATTGATCTTTTTCTCTCCCTGTTTTGGTATTCATTTATTTTCGTTTTCCAGAGACAAATCCCTGCGACGGTGTCACGTGTTTGCACGGCAAGGTGTGCGATATTGATCGCTTCGGCATAGCCACTTGTTACTGTCCATCTACTTGCGAATTGGTCATGAAACCAGTTTGTGGCAGTGATGATGTCACCTACGATAACGAGTGCGAGTTAAAGAGGGCATCTTGTGTCAAGGAACGACCCATTCACGTCCAGTATCGAGGTGTTTGTGGTAGGTGAACCATTTTACATCTTTTAAATTATTTTATGCCATAAAATTCTATTCCAATTATCCAGCATTATTAAGGTGAACGCACAAGTGTGAAAAACGTAATTTACGTTAATTGCGTAAAAACGTAATGGGAGAATTTTAGTTTTTATAATATCATAGGATGTTAATGTCGAGGATATGTGAATTTTAATCCATATGCTCAAACAAAAATTTCTTCGAGGAATTTTATTATTGCTAGTATCTATGTTTTGCATCGCGATCTTATCAATTTTAGAAGAGTAAATCTAAAATTAACGCATTCAGAAATGGTTCCTTTTATGCCACTAGGGGGGTCAAACGCACCAAATTTTAAACCCACGGATCATTTATTAAATAAAGAAATAAATATGACAAAAGTTAAGATTTGAAACTAATGAACACTGATATCGATTTAGAAACTAATCAGGAGAGTGGCCCATAATGTATTTAACTTCCAAAGTGGTACGTAAACAAATCTGTGTTGAGCAAACTTTTTTTTCATATTATGCAGTATGGTGTTGTTGATTCGGAAGAATTTATCACCGCCTAATTATACGTAGTTGCATTTCCAATTTTCTCTCGTGCATACAAATTGCATTTAACACGTTTAAAAACCCGTCATGAACGTTCAGCGTGTAATTACTTCATGGAGATTTACAGTTCTATATTCAATTTACTCCGCAACAAATACTGTTGAAATGCATTTCTGTTTGGCACATTATGGCTTGGATTTCATCCTATTTGAAAAAGTTCTGAAATATACGTTTTAGGTGCTGAAGGGCCGTGTAATGGCGTCAAGTGTAATTTTGGGGCCATTTGCGTAGTGAAAGGGGACCAAGCCATTTGCGAATGTCCCACTTGTTCTTCGGAATTCAGGCCCATATGCGGTTCCGATGGCATCTCCTACAATAATGAGTGTAAATTAAAGCAAGAGGCTTGCCTTCAGAAAAAGGAAATATCCGTGGCTTACGAAGGACTCTGCAGTAAGAGTTAATTTCACATTATTACCGATTATTTAATAATTGGTAAGTGCTAATTTTCTTGTTAATCTTTTAGATGGTTGTGATAATCAACAGTGTAAATTTTATTCCATCTGTGAAAATGATGGTCGTGGAGCGTCCACGTGTACCTGTCCGGTATCGTGTGTTCAGGTAACTATAGATTGTTTTCAGAAGACATATTATTTCTTGAGTATATACAGTACATGTGCTGCATATCGCAGGTTATGCTCGCGCCAATGGTATAGTTGAGCGGTGGCGCCATCTAAATTTTATATTGAGCCTGCCCACCGATTTCTTTTCTAAAGTAGGCCTACACGAATCTATGTTGAATTTCCCTAAACGTAAGAACGCAATTTAAACCTCCCTAAATTGCCCACTTTCCGCAACTGATGGTGAGGAAAAATGATTATGGTGCTTCAGATTTTTTTCCCCCCGTTTGGAATGGCGTAGAGGAAATGTAACTTTCCAGAAGTGAAATTGCGACTGCATGCTTAGACTTCCTTTATTGTAAAGCATCATAAATTTTATTCCTTGTAATAGGAGCTACACGCTATTATCTGTTTTTATATTATTTTTTACCACTTCAGCTGGATTTTAGTTTGAAGATCGAGCGTTTTGTTATATTGGGACATGAAATGGATGCCAATTTTAGCTTGTAGCTTTAAATTGCGTTGTATTTAAAAAGTGTGATCCCGAGTCTATTTTAGGGCTAGAGACTAGCGCTCGAGCCATTTCCAAAAAAAAAAAGTACTGAAAACCTTTATTAAAAACTTTTTTGAACCTTCGATTTAACTAATCAAGTCATGTTACTACTCGCCATGTACTATTAATGTGCTGTGTGTATCATGAATCAGAAATTATCAAGTGGAGTCTATAATTAATACTGAAGATGCAATTGTTTAATTGTAACTTTTCCCTAATCATTTTTGTGATTATTGACAAAAATCGCGATTTATTGCAATTTTAGGTCGATGCAAAGGTTTGTGGGACAAATGGCATTACCTACGACAATGAATGTCTGCTGAAGATCGACTCTTGTAAAACTCAAACGAATATCACCGTCGCCCAAAGGGGTAGTTGTGGTAAGTCCCAAATTCAATGTTAGCATGAAGTATAAACTGTAATATTAAATGTAGAAAACGAATGTTGAAAGACAGCATCTTGTTGCCGTCTATGGACATTAATGTCAAAATAAGACAGAGCAGAGATGACACAACAATACTTTGAGCTAGAATGTATAGTTTATCTAGTATCCAACGAAATATACATGTATAAGTAATATGGAATTTTTTATAGCCGATAGGGCCTACATGTAAATGTTAAAAGTTTAACTTAATTAGTTTATGTATACAGTATATGTTTTTTCTTCATTTATTGATGAAATTTTCAGCACTTCTTTTGTGATTAAAACTGTATTTTTAAATGCATGCATGTACTTTATAAAAAAAAATTATCGATTTTGGTAACCATATTTGCCGTGTCTTGGCAACAATGTTTGTCTACCAGTCCTTATTAAATTTAAAATTTTCGGAGTAAAATGTCATCTTGAAATTTAGCCAATTCAGTTATTTTATTACTGGCGTTGTCATGAAATTGTTTGCATGCGTTTATTACTGTAAGATTTTTATTTTCGCCATAATGTTCTACTTTGGCATTTGTCCATTTTTGCGTGCCAGCAGAAGGTGCATCGAATATCATAATTTGTTATTTACATTGAAATTAATAATCGCTGGCATAAATTTTTCTCGTCGCGTGGGTGGTAATTATAGAATTCGGCGAGATCTAACAACGAAGTACAATGAGCATTTGTGTTAAACTTAAAATTATTGAATTGATTATTAATTTGAGTTTGTAGGCTATAATCATCGTTTTCAAGAAATTGAATATATTCCTAGTATTATATCGATCGAATAATTTACATCGTTGCGTTTGAATTTGATCCTCTTTAAATAGCATTTGAAAAGATTAACTACTCCTGTGGCAGAATCTACTCTCATCCCAATATACCCAAAATATTCTCATTCTGAATGCATCAACTGTTGACCTTTTGGTTGATGTTAGGAGTGCAGCACGTGTTTTCTCTGCTTTAGGGTGGTTTTCTTTTCAATTTTTGTTGCATTTTGCTAGTGAGTCCCCCCTCCCAAATTCATTATGCAGATAGGGCAGGCCTTGAGAACAGATGCGACATTACTTTTTATTTAATTTTACCAGATGCGGTTCCTTCACTGCCGCAAGGTTTAAATGAAAAAGTGCACCTGCTCTTAACTATCCATAGCCTCCTGGCACCGTGGCTCCAACATGCGGTGTGCAAGTAGCCGGAATAGAAGCTTTGCATATTAATAATGCATGGCGCTGTGCACCAGGTCGCAAAGTAAAATTTGATTAAAATCCTCCTCTGGACAAAAATGATATGGAATTTCCATTTGTCGAATATAAATTTAGATATCGTATACATATTAAGCTAGTTAAAAGTTAGGAAACAGCTGGCGTACATTTGTGGGTCAGGTACACACAGGGTCAAATGGGACTGTGATGCATTTGCCATTAGCCAAAAATTATTTGGGGGGCATAAGCATGCTTTATGGTAAAAGGTCCTTGATGCATTATTTAACGTGTTACAAATTATAAATTAATAATTAATAGTTTTAACAATTATTCTTTTAAAACTGGTGGTTGGTTATATTATAAATTATTTTTTTAAATAAAAAGAAATTGTCATAAATCTTGCATTTAAATGTGATTGTGATAAATAGAATTCTCAAACGAAAAAGCAAACAGTGAACTTGTGTTAAAGTAATTACTCAAAATAGCAAGAAACGCATGTTGTTATTCAAAATATAGGCAAGTAGTTTTACTTTTGTGTTTACTTTATTTCTTGGTAAATTGATTTTAAGATTTAAAAAAGGCACTTCTGGAGAAAAAAATGTTTGAGAAAATATGAGGTGTTGCTTCTGAAAATGAAACCAAGTTGACAAAGTGAGCATCTTCTCGAATTTGAAAAAAAACACGTGGAAATAATTTCTTTCATCGAGAGCTTTCTGATGCTCTGACTCTTAATGTGGAATTCCAAAAAAGTATATACAGTACATGTACATAAAATGAATCGTCCTGATCAGTACCAGTAAAGAATCAACATGTCAACATTACATCATGTTTTATCATATTTCCTGATTTTCACAATACGAATTTTTTTCAGATCTATGCTTAAATGTGCATTGTAAGTTCGGAGCCAAATGCGAGGTTGGTCAGTGCGTGTGCCCAACCGATTGTCCAGATGCGGCCGATCCCGTGTGTGGCAAGGACGGTGTGACCTACACCAACGAGTGTCATATGCGTAAGGCCTCATGTCAGACCAGCAAGGAAGTGGAGGCCCACTCGTACGGGGAATGTGAGAACACCTCAGGAATAGGTAGGTTTGAGCTACACATTGGAGAACTATCATGTGCTTTATGAGAACTATGATGAACTATCAAGTGCATGCATCCTAAGGCTTAATTAACACCTTTCTCGGCTTGCAAGTGCTTTCTGCTTCTCTGACCATTAACGCTCGCCTTAACATTTCCTAACCACCTTCCCCGAATCCGACTCTTGCTTGGCCATTAACCCTCAGATGAGTTGGGCTCTGGCATCGAGGATTCGGAAGATTGCGATGAGGACACTTGTCGCTTTGGCGGCATCTGTGAATATGACGCCGAGAATGCCGGACGCTGCGTCTGCGTCATGTCCTGCAAGTATTCTCCACGGGCTGCTGTGTGCGGCACCGATGGTCAAGTCTATCCGAACGACTGCGAACTGTCATTGCATGCGTGCCGCCATCAACTGGACATTAAAATACAACCCATTGAAGCGTGCGGAGGTTGGTCTTGCTTACTAACAAATAATGCTTTCTTATGGTTTTTATGTTGCTCCTTACGTCTATGCAGCGCTCAAATTTCGATTTATTTCTGGTATTATAAGCGAAATATAAACACTATATTTAAGGAAATCTATAAGCATGCAATTTTTTTTAAGAGGTTGATTACAACTTAGCTGCTTTCTTCCCGATTATTATAAAATGCAATGCAAAGTTTTGCGTTCAATTTTGATTTACGCGTATTATTTTTACATCAAAAGATGAATCCGATTTTGATAAATCTTTAAGCATCTCACCTTTAAATGCATGTTTTGTGCGAAGAGAATCAAACTCATTTTATATCGTTCCATCTTTTATTAAGGATGATGTTTTCCTTTAAACATACAAGTAGTTCAAGCACGTATTTCTGTACGAAATAATATTTGCGGCTTGAAAATGAATATGTTATAAATTTAATTTCGCAGTATCCATGCAAATCTAGTATAAAACAGGTATGACAGCATGTCAAATTTGGTTTGAAGGTAAATCATCTTGACAAAGACGATATTAAATTGAAATATTAAACTCGGGATCATCAACCAATGGAACCATACCTAAGTTGATCATGTTATTATTTCCCCGAGCCGTTGAGTTTATACTGTGTATCTTGTTTTTTCAGTTGAATTTTATATGAAATTTTTTATAAGTTAGTGCGAGACTTCATCTCGAGCATATTGTTTGCGTTCATCTTTTGCAAACTGGGGAGACTTAATATATTTTTGCTTGTCTAAATTGAGGCTGCGCTTTTAAAGAAATTGGATCGCCTGGAAATTGACGTATTGAAAAACCTATTTGTATATACAATGTACATTGGTTTGACAAAACGTCAGTTTATCTTGATATTAATGAAGCATTTTTCATTTATTGCATTCCAATGTTTGCTGCATGTTTTCTTTCCTGTTGCATTTCTGGCATATGAGAACTCGTTGTCCTCTTTTCTAGCTCTGGCTTCTCCCCCTTGTGACGGTGATCCACCTCTTATTAATCCCCATACTAACCTGGACTATAATTGTGGCGGGGATCCATCTTATGAAAGTTGCCCCTCTGGCAGCTATTGTCATAGATCTCCTTATGGCGCATTTGCCAAATGTTGTAAAGATGGTGAGGATCTTTATCCACCCTCAGGGTGTAAGTCATCCCCGACATGTTGCTTTACTAAATCTTAAAATACTCAACGGTTAAATTGTAGGAACAGATTTTGTTATCAAGAGCTGCAGTGAATCTGCTCATGGATGCTGCCCAGATCATAAAACAGCTGCTCTTGGACCGGCTCATGCTGGATGTCCGAGTAATGAATTCCTTCTAAATATTCTTGCAATTTTTCACAATTTCGCGGGGAAATAGAAACTAAAAAGGAATTTTTGATTTCTTTGTTCCCACTTTAGGCATTTGCAAATGCAATAAATTGGGATCGCACGGTGAAATGTGTGATCCAGTTACCCGCCAGTGTTCTTGCAAACCTGGGGTCGGAGGACTACGCTGTGACCGCTGCGAACCTGGTTTTTGGGGACTTCCGAAAATCTCGGAAGGCAACAGCGGATGCATACGTAAGTGTTGTATTACCAATTTTGAAAGTCTGGTTAGGGGTAATGTAAAAAATAAGAAAGTCAACCAACTTTGCCATAATTCTCACATTTTTCATTTTTTTTTTTCGTTTAGCATGTGGGTGTTCTATGTTTGGTAGCGTGCGAGACGACTGCGAGCAAATGACTGGCCGGTGCGTCTGCAAGCCGGGCGTCAGTGGAATGAAGTGCAACGACTGTCCAGATGACCAAGTTCTGGGACCAAATGGCTGCTCGGAAGGGGATTCCTCGACTCCGATTCCACGCAATTGTGACGAGTTGCAGTGTTTCTTCGGAGCCAAATGCGAGGATCATGTCGGGCACGCCGAATGCATCTGTGATTCAAAATGCACTCAGCCGGCGCAGGATCCTGTTTGTGGGTCTGATGGCCAGACATATGGATCCGATTGCCAGCTAAGGCTATTCGCCTGCCGTTATCAGAAAGATATTGTTGTTAGGTCACTTGGACCTTGCTCAGGTAATTTTTCCTGAAAATCATATTCATTATATGTTTATGTTTGCTCGTTTATGATTTCTTTTTAAGCTCCCATTCTACCTTACATAGATCCAGCCATGGATACAACCGAACCTCCATATAGACGATCAACAATCAGAAGAACTACTGATTTGACTGAGTACAACAGCTTATCGAAATCTACTCGCCATTTGGTTCATAACAATATTCCCGAAAATCTTGTGAGCACAAAGCCTACAAGTGCTGCTCCATTAGTTAAAGGCATTATTGGAGACATTTGCTTCCGAGACAAGGATTGTACGGTGCCATTTACCCGATGTCGGGATGGCTGGTGCGACTGCAGAGAAGGATATTATCCCAATCCTGATCGACATCAGTGTCATGGTAATGTATATTTTTTTAATTTCGTTGATAAGGTACAGTTTTTCCATGAACTAGGACTTACTGATGTGCATTTCCTTTTATTATTTTAGTACAATCGTTTCAAGCGAAGGCAACACCTGAAACGCCGATGACAGTGTGCAGTTCTCAGCCGTGTCTGAATGGTGGCGTGTGCCATTTGGAAGGCCGGTTAGGGTTTCGCTGCATTTGCCCACCAGGTATCAAAGGCAGACATTGCGAAGATGGTGAGTTATCTCGTTTTTCTCAACCCGATTTGTAAAATTCCATCAAAGTATTCGTCATTTAATGTTTATGACCTTAACATCGCAGTGCCTACATACGACATTCCCGCCTTTTCTGGCAAATCATATTTGGAATTGAAGAAGTTGAGGGCTTACAGTCAGGTCACTGTGGAAATCGAGTTTCGCAGTTATGCGAACAATGGTATCTTGCTATACAATGGGCAGAAACCTGATGGCCAAGGGGATTTTCTGTCTTTATCAATAAAGAATGGATTTGTAGAATTTAGGTAAAGCAGTGAAACCTTAAAAATGTCAAATATTAAAAAATGATCAAGATACCCAAAGGAACTATTCAAAACAGGAGTCTTTTATATTGCCTTAGATATAATTTAGGTAGTGGACCAGTGATCATTCGTAGTTTGCATAAAGTCCGAATGAAGAAGTATCACCGAGTTGTTGCTAAACGCTTCCATCGAGATGGGATGCTTCGTATGGACAACCAGGATGATGTAGCAGGACGCTCCCAAGGGATGCTCAAGTCTTTGGACCTCAAGCAAAATCTTTATGTTGGATATGTTCCCGGTGACAATAATTTGTAAGTGCCTTTCCTAAAGTAAAATTATTTTAGGAACACCTGCTAAAATAAGATTAATGAAGTGTTCTCACTGATTGCAAATGTACTATTTAATGCACAACTGATATTATGCTGGTCTCATTTGATCACAGGGTATTCGAAAATATTGGTGTCTCAATGGGCTTGGTAGGCTGTGTTCGTAAATTGAAGATTGGTCGGCGAGAAATCAACTTGAAATATCCAGGAACCAAGGACATATTGAAGAGCATTGATGTTGGTAAGAAATCATTAAAATTAAATACCATTTTATTCAAAAGACTGGATAGAATGATTGTGTTATATGTATTTAATATGTAAATTTTCAGTCATTTATTAGATCTCAAAAGTAGAATTTTCTATAATGTCTTAAATTCGATTATTAAAGATTATTTTCCATGGAAAGGAATCTTAATCGAATTTACCAGATAATTCGATTATCATGTGATCGTTAACTGTAAAAATCTGGGGATCAATTTACTGTATAACAGATTCAGTAATAAATTTGTGCATCCTCTTGTATATTATTCTTAATATTGTACTTGATTCACAGATATCTTAATTAATGTTTTTGAGTGTAAAATTATTTTTCTTTTCATTCCAGGTGAGTGTGGTGAAAATCCTTGCGTTAGCATGCCTTGTCAAAATGGAGCCACTTGCATGGCAGTAAATAAAGAGCAGTTTAAATGCGTTTGCCTCCATGGCTACACAGGTGAGACGCCATGGAAAGAGCATTGACCGAGCCACTTGGACACTGTTACAAAATTTACAAAAACATATTTTAACATGTTATAGGCAAAGTTTGCGAGACCGCCATCAACCCATGTAGCCCAAATCCATGCACTCATGGAGCCACCTGTGTCATTCTACCAGCTGCAGGGCACGTTTGTATGTGTCCACCAGGAAGAAAAGGAGAACGCTGTGAAGACCGTAAGCATTTATGGATTAATTGATCAAATTTACATGTACATTTTGTAGAGTTTATTGCATAATGTTTCTATTGGTTTTCCTGTAGTGAAACCAGAAGTCCATGAAGTTTTCATCCCGGATTTCGATAGCACATCATATATTGAACTTCCCACTCTGCAGAATGTGGGACAAACGCTGTCTTTCGAGGCTTGGTTTTTGACGAGATCCCTAGATGGTTTACTCTTTTACAGTGGTCAGACAGCCACTGGTAAAGGAGATTATGTCTGCCTGAACCTCGTCAATGGGCATCCGCAATTCAGATTTGATTTGGGAAGTGGACCAGCGAATGTGACGTAAGTTCATGCATTTTGAATTGCATAATAAATATGTCACTTTGTTGGTTATGGAAGTCTTTGATAGAATTTAAATTTAACCAAGCAAATGTGAAATTATCAGATGCAATGTTTCCAATTCAATTGTCAGTTTAATTAAAAATTGGACATTTGCAATAAACGAATTGTCAAATGGTTTTTGATATGATATTGCACATTAAAAGTTACCAGATGCCTCTTCAATTATGGATATTTCTGTTTACGAATGTTAAGCTTTTTGATCATCTTGTAAAACATAGGTACAACCGGCTAAACTCAATTTGCTGACTGATCACAATTAGTTGACTAATAAGTCACCTATCAGCATTTGTCTTACTTGTATAGTTTCGAAATTATTCTTGCAGGAGTTTTGAGCCTGTCACTGTTGGAGAATGGCATTCCATCAAAATATCCAGATATAACCGGAAAGGAACTATGCAAATTAACAATGGACCATTAATACAGGGCGAATCAGTGGTAAGTGTCGTTATTTTGAGTGTTGTTGGATGGCATTCACTAACAAACGTCGTGTTATTGATATATTAAATTTACTTTAAAATCAGATTCCATTGAACGAGCTAAACGTGGAGCAGCCATTATACATCGGTGGCTTTAAAACTCTCCAGTCTTTGAACGTCGAAGCTGGCGTTCAGACTGGCTTGAATGGGGCCATTCAGCGCCTTGTGGTGAATGGGGAAGTGTATGACAGCTTGATGGAAAAGTCGACGGCCACACATCGGATCACGAAATATCATGGGCCACCCTGTAACCAAAATCCGTGTCTTAACGGGGGAATCTGCATTCCACTTCTTAGGGAATTCACTTGTAAATGTCCAATGAAATTCATCGGGAAAACGTGCGAAACGAGTATGTAAACGTTTATCGTTTATTTTATCAATACGTATTTGTTAGAATTTTAACTGTATATATGTATATATATATATATATATTATCGTGTTTGTCGTTGATTTATTGAAGAAAACGCACAAGATTCCCAACATTTTAAATAGGTTTTGATGGTTTGAAAGTTATTAAATGTCAATATTTAAACTTTGAAACTTTCAAAGCGTGTGCAAATTATAATTGAACTTCGATTTTAATGTGGTGATTATGTTAAATTCAAGACGATTTTCCATTTAAATTGGTGTGAAAATTATGAGTTCATTTTACAGAATTTTAATGAAATAAATATTTCTAATTTCACTTATATTACATGGAAATAACGTGCCTTGATATGCACATGAAATATTATCCATAGCTGATTTCCAGGCACTTTTTAATTATTGTGAATTTGCATTGAAAATGTCTTTTTCTAATTGTAGGCACGGCTGATATCGATTTAAACCAACCTGTGGCCTTTAACGGGAGCACATTTCTCAAATACATGAATAAAATTGCTCGAAGGTATGCAAAATAATTTGTATTAATACATTTGTTGTGTCGTTTATTCATTTCCTGTCTGGAACGGCTCTATTCTATTTATATTTCACTAACTCGTTATTTCTCTCAAACTTTATGCTACACTAACCATACTTCTGCTTACACGCTAAATACAGTGGTAACGAATCTATCAATCTAACTGAAATTGAACTAACAGAAGAGTATGAAAATTTTGAGTACGATTATGACGAAGAAGAAGAGTTACGGTATGCCGTCCATTCTTTTGTAAAGCACATACTTTCGATTTGTTCAAAGGCTTTTCTTTAGAATTTAAGAAACTTTTCCTTTAGAATTTGAAAAATATCATTTTTCAAATGCTTTTTAAAAAAACTCATATATTTTATGATGGATTATTTTGAAAATTATCTTTAATAGTCGGTATAATTTTATTAACTCTCGATTTAACAGGATTCCGGGTCAGTCCATGAATACATTTGAAATCAAGTTTCGTGCCAATGAACCAAACGGAATACTACTATGGATGAATAAAGGCTCCACATTAAAGGGAGACTATTTCGTCGTTGCCATCGTCAACGGTTTCATCGAATTTAGTTACAATCTTGGAAAGCAAAAGGATTTTGTGTCACTAAAGTCCCAGTTAAAAGTGGACGATGGGAAGTGGCATGTTGTTATTGTTGATAGGTACGTTTGATATGAGCAACTTTTTCATTGCTATATGCCGCAATTCTATCAAAATGAGTCACTTATGACGATCTGAACTTGTCTTTTGATTTTTAAGGAAAAAGCGGCTCGGCACATTACATGTCGATAATGAAACTCCAGTGACGGGCACTTCCAATCCAGGGACCACCATCCTAAATACAAACGGACACCTTTGGATAGGTATGTGACTTTCATTCATATTTCACCACACACAAAATGCTCCACAAAAGCATGAAACTATTAAAAAAATAGCAAAGAAACCCCCAAGAACTTTCATTTTTCAGTGAATTTTTTGTATAATGAGTTACGTAGTTTGATTTAGTCTTAAATTTATTGACGTCTGCACAGTCACAGTGGCCATAAACAGAGCGGTTAGGTAGGGGGGGAAAGGATACATTAGTTATTAAAAGAGGTTAGTAGAAGCTTTGGGTACTTGTTGGTTATATCGACTACCGACCACGGAAAGCATAGAAGCTATGCAGGGAAACGTAACCTAAACTGGTAA
>JAQGBX010003860.1:0-16387 GCA_034698745.1 Megaphyllum sjaelandicum | reverse complement strand
ATGTGACAAACACTGCCATTACACTAATTATGTAACGCTGAGCAACGTTCTAATTCGAAGTTTTGCTCTATCTCCTACGGCATAGTATAAGTAAATATACACTCTGTCCCAGAATGATATAGAACCACCCATAAATATCGCCATGAAAATGACATGTTGCGTGAGTTTTGACAAGGTTTTTGGAATCCTCGCATCACGTTCTATTTATTTATTCACGGCTTATTTTACCTAACACCAGTGGTTTTAAATATATTTGGAGGGTCCAGACATTTTTTTCACCCTGTTTATAAAGAAGATTATACATGCGGTCATGTATGTACTGTACATGTATTTCCCACGTTCTCGTGTACGGGGTCGGGGTGAATAGGTTGAGGTAAATTTTGAGGACATCCATTTCGAATGGCCCCTGGTGATGCAAAACGCAATCATCTTAGGGGCCATTTAAATTAAAGGACGTCCTGATTAATCGGATTTAAATTGCACTACGCTCTATAATAATTTTGAATGGTCCCTATAACTGCGATAGCTTTTTCAATGGAGCGTCTTTGCGGAAAAGCGTGATATAGGGGCGCTGCGACGGCCATGTTCGCAATATGGCCGCTTCATAGTGGAAGGAACAGATGCGCCGAAACTTTTGGAAATCGAGGTAAATAGTACTCCCAGGTTTTATTATTTGCGTCAATACATTTAATCCTTCCCACACTAACATCGCACGTAGGCTTCATGGGCTTGGGACTCGATCTCGATGGACAAAAAAAATTACGTTTTCCGAATAAACTTCCAAAAATGTTCAACCTTTTTCGAGGTCATCTTACAAATTTTGCCATGGTAAACAAATTTGCAACATTTTTTACGTTTTCCCCAACTACAAATCTTCAATATTTTCAATTGTTTTCGGGTACAGATTTGTAAAAGTTTAACTCAAATTACACCTACAAGCATGCTAAATTAAAACGATTAAAACTGATTGACATTCACGTTCACCGCCATCTTTGGGGAAAAAAATGTCCGATTTTGATACATGTACATGTATATCTGTACAAGTTGCCAAAATACTTGTGCGATTACATTTGGTATACTTGTATAGCGCTGCAGTCTATCTGATAATGGACTACTCTCATCACTTCCGGGGGTTAAATTCAGAGAATGGCATATTATTAATGAGTTTTAATCAAATGTGGCTATGTAATTTCCGGTGATTTGTAAAAATAACAATGCATTTGTCTTAGAAATTTGCCCTGCCAAAGCTTACTTAAATCTTTATTAGAAGTACAGTGCAGATTGTTGAAACCTAAAAAATTGTTTCCCATTATCATATTATCATTATGTCACTATCGAACGTTGTATAAACCTCCTCACCATCCCCCCTTCCCCTCCATACAAAAAACGGAGCCGCCGAAATTGCACTTGAAATCTAACGATGGAAATGTCATGACATTTTTATGACTTACACGTATGAGCTAGATCAATTTATAAAAGAGACGACTAGGGGTAGGAGCACAGTGAAAATTTAAATTACCAATGGTAATTTATTATACCACTAGCGCCAACCAGCGGGCAGACAATTGGTAATTTAAATGCATTACCAATTGTGTGCCGCTGGTTGGCGCTAGTGGTAAAAAAATTAACTTTCTTACTTAGAAGTTTCACTGTGCTCCTACCCTTACGTCTTTAATTCGCTCTTCCTTCAAACTTTAAAAATGTTACACTTTTCTGTTTTTTTTTTTATAAACATGTAATTATCGTTCCATGAAACTGAATGAATTTTTTTTTTATTTTTTCACTTATTTTATCTTTTGAAATACAGGTACATGCATAAAGTTTACCAATAAACGTCGGTTTGCTAAAACCCTGAGATGTCACATTTCCCAGTCATCATTACATTTACATTAAATTCGACGTGTCTACGCCTTTTTAAAAAGAGTTCCTTAATGAGCCAATGCGCTCTGAGGTGCCACTCTGCGCGTAGCAATCACACCCCTTTTTCGTCCAATTCCAATTCCAATGTCCAATTCCCCAGTCTGTAGTACCAAACAGGGCGCTAGATGGAGGGCTGATCTATGGCGGGGGCGCCACTTTCAAAAACACTGTCGCCAGGTCCACTCTAGAACTGACCAGCACGAACGAGCAAAATGACTCACACCAGTTTCGTTATTACGAATCGACCAGCGCGTCGCCAGACAATTGCGAAACGATCGCCACTAATTTAGTCGCGCATTAACTATACAGACTCGCCAACGTTCGAGATAACATCGAGTTAGATACGTGCCTTTTATTTAAAAAAAAATATATTTCGAATCGCACCAGAGCGTGGCTGAACTTCGAAGGCCGTGCAAGGCGGGTCGGCTGGCACGGGTTGGCCGCCGGGCGAGAAACCCTCCCCTGGGACGGGAACCGCTTTCGGGGGTGGAGGAGGCGAAAAATCATCGTCGTCTCCCCTAAATTTTATAGCCGCTAAAATAAAACGAGATAAACGCAGGGAAAAAGTCATCAACAGGTAGGAAATCCTATTAGGAAGGAAGAACGGGGGCCCGGAAACGGGTTTTCAGAACTAAAAACGAATCATGCACTCACCCGTTGGAAATCTTCAGGCCCCTGGGAAAAGATCAAGGTCGTCCGGTTCACCCCCAGGGAGGGGGTGGAGAGGGACCGACGGCGCGTTGTTTACACCGTGCAACAAAAAAGTGAACAAACAGCTGCTGGAAGTGTGCCAGGATAACAAATGAAAACTCACGTTGGGATTTTCCCTGATCAGAGGTTTTTTTTTTGAAGAGTTTGGGTGTCAGCGTTTAGGCGAAAGGATTTCTGAAAGTATGCAAAAAAACAAATATGGCAGTACAGGAACAAAGCATGCACTGTGTAATGGTATTTAGAAATGAGGTTCCTAAATTCAGAAGTTGTTAGATTAGTTGAAAAACATACAGGCATCATTCTAGGATAAAACTGAGGCCTCCCTATACGTTCTAAAATTCAGCAATTTCGCTGTGCGACTTTAAGGTATTGGCCCAGAGGTCAGCGGAGTAAACAAATCCTGATTCCTGACGTTTTTAAATTCCTTGACACGTCACTAGATGATCATAGTATACATGTATGCTAGATGATCCCATGCCCTTGACTGCCCTTGGGTGGTTTGTAGGCGCATTACATACTGTGGTCACAGTGCTATGCTGCATAACGTAGAACGAATTGGAAGTTTTTCACCCTTCATATCGCATTTTCGTATTTTACCTAACCTTTGCCCATCGTGCAGTTGACTGGAAAGAAATTATTGCTGAAACAAATGATCTAAAAATAATCTATTAATGGATAATTGAGTAACAAATCTTGGATTAATTAAAAAAATGACGCAAATTGAAGCCTGATAGGGGTAACCGTACATTGCATCGGAGGGTCCCCATTCCTAAAGTTCACCAGCAAAGTTATCGATACCTCAACTTTCTTATGTTGACTGATGGGAAAATTGCTGACTCCACTTCTGTTTAGGGCAAATTGCACCATGGTTTGCTATGGCAATACGGAGCCGTTGCATAGTGTACACTGTATAATGATCCATTAAAATGTTATTAACGCTATCGTTTACTTAGGCGCACTTCGGATTATCCCTTAATTAAATCAGCATTAAATAAACGATTGAATCTGACGATACATGTACAGTATACAGTAGTACTTTCCATTGTTATCGTTATTGAATTCCTAATCGATTGTGTGGTCTGTGCAACTGGGATGTTAGTGGGATGCATCGCGACACACCCTGTATCATTAAAAGCTGCCCTATTTTCCACTTACGAAACTTGACGTCTCGAGTCAACGATCGCAAACGATAAAAAAATCAAAAAACACGTCAAAATCAGGGACAGACTACGACAGGTCTGTCCTACTCTTGAAATTTCGCTCGTTTCGACTTCTTTTTTTATCTCCTGAAAAATAAACTTTGCAAAGCTACTTGTACTATACATTAGTTATTCAATTTTTTTCGTTACGTAATAACGGGTTCAGATTTTGCAGTGTATACTTTATAAACTTGTTGATCAATTTGTCTACGCAATCACTAAATTGCTGAGAATTATGATACTCCTCGTGGATAACCTTTATAACTGAATGACGTCCAATTGTATCATTATTTGAAATAAAAACAGACAAAGTAAACATTAACGCCAATAAAACGTTTTGCTGTATGTGCAAGACGGGTTCGTGAACTATAGACATTGTGACAAGCTCGATTTCAGCTTCATTTTTGGGTTTAAACTGGCTTTAAATGTATTATGAAGCAAGCTAGCTAGGAGATAATCATTCAAGATAATCAACACGTTTACTACAATACTATTAAAATAAGAAAAACAACTGCTGTACTTTCATAATAGAATCTATTTACGTTTTTTTTTCTATAGAAAGTGAACACATACGGAATCTGCACAATGAAATCTTAATCAAGATGAACATGTATAGCAATAAATGACCAGCAGAAAATAATTTGCAACAATTTTACAGATTATTAATCCCAGTACTTTCAAAGCATTATGAAACGAAACATTGATGTATGACAGCATTTATTGTTGCCGCGCAATAAGCGCTTATATAGTAATTTACTAATGGAAATAATCTCGGTATTATCCGCATTTGTGCGACAAGTTTCCAAAGCAAACTTTAATTTCAAAATAAATGCGCAACTATTATGGGTGAACTGCACGCATGCATTTAACAATAGCAAATTAAATCACGCAAGTTATTTAAGCAGCAGTTACTTTTTTTTTTCAAACAATCATGAGATATATCCCTAAAAAACTGGTTATAAAAGCTTTAAAAGGTTTTTTTTTTGCAAACTATCACGAGATGTATCCCTAAAAACTGGTTTTAAAAAGCAATATTTCAGTCGGGTTTCCCAAGTGTAGCAATTTAAAATCTATAACGTCCAACATTTTGCAGCCCGAGTAAACAGCTGCTGCTCACTTTTGACATTTCGAATTGAGCTTCGTGCTAAGACCATTACAAAAGACATCCTCGTTATTAACACATAAGTTATGGAGGCAAACGCAGTTTTTGCTGACTGGCAAAAATCACTTACGCGAAACTAAATTTCTTTTATAAAATCGGTGCAGCTTCCTCGTTCAGCAATCCATTCATGAATATTCTTCCCACCCCTTCAATTTCCCTCGTAATGAACCATCCCGGAAATTACCGAATATCGATATCCCCCACTTCATTTCGATAAGTTTTCGAATGCCAAAATGGCGACTGGAAAAATCCCCAGATTCTCCGAACACAATTTCGGTATATAAATAATCGCAGCACGACATCAGGATTAAAATCGGTGCAGCTTCCTCGTTCGCAGTGGGGAGACTGGAAAAGATATCTAGGTTGAATGGAAAATTCCAGTGACGACGAGCGACGCGGGCGATCGATAGCAAACAGACGAAAAATCCGTCGAATTCTAGAGCATCGGTTGCCGACATGAGAAGCAACATCGAACCAAATAAACCCACTAAAAACGTACCTAAATCCGGTTCATCGGCGACTAGCAGCTTCTTTTATCGGGAAACATTTTCAATGCCATTTCGGAGGTAATTAAAATGGAAAAAATTCGACAAAACGAGTCGTAAACAAACATGATTTGTCATTCTGCGCAAATTACGAAACAGCTGATTCGAATTTGTGCGTTCGAAATCCGTTGGTGACGTCACCGGAAGTCGCGTGACCGGATGGAACGCGCGCTCGAACATGGCAACCAAAACCACGGCAGCGAATGCATTATTCGTAAAATGAAAAATTTCAACGAAATTAAGTGAATTTACGCAGTGTTTGGAAATTCCGAGTGAAGAAACTTTACATACCTGGCTACATATAGAATTGAAGATTTCCACTTCAGCATCCGAAAGGACTATGCGTAATAAGATGAAACATGATCAGCTGTCTCAAAACAATCTCAGTAAACACCAAACGCTGACCATTCATGATTTATCCATTATATTTAATGGGAGTTTCACAAACTCCTTCCTCAGCCAACGAACAGTAATTCTATTTATCTAGAATTGTTGCGAGCAACCAGAATTTTTTAAGAGGAAATTGAATTTGCGATTAAAATATTAACGACAAAGACCAGAAACTTAAAAAGCCTAAGAGTTGGTAGTAGTGCATCATAGATGGCGTTAGGACTGAAGCGTTATTATCAAATAAACGCATCTTTTCAGCTCCATTTTCTTATACGGTAGCAAATAAATGTTCCTGAAATAAAGGATAGAAATAATTCCAGAAAAACTAGAAATACGACAAGAAATCCCGCGGTTTTCAGTTTTTATTTCACATATTTTTCAAAGGATATAAAATCCAAACACATTTTTAATCTCAGTTTCGTCACTTGCATAGGACACGCTGCGTATTATCGTTGACATTTTCACGATTTTTCTAATTAGAAGCGCAAATTCGCCAAACTAACAATTCATTAAAAAAATAAACAAAATGGCGCGGAGAAGGACGTGGCTCCACCTAGTCCAGACGCTGACAAGTGGTCAAAACAACGTCACAAATAAAAACAAACTGTTAAGCATTTTCAAGTTAGATTCAAAATTGGCAAATCTCAATCAACGCTTTTGTAAGATTGTTGAAGAAAGGTTTAAGATGAACATAAAGCAAATACCTGCAATGGTAACAACTTCGATACCCCTACTTTTAACTAATGGATACATTAATTTCAAAATTCATTTTGCTTCTCGAACAACGTCTGTCTATAGAAAACAACTTTTTTTTCCAAAAAATAAGTGAATGTGCATATTTCAAAACGTTTGATTTGTATAATGTACTTATTACTGAAAAAAATTAACCTGTTTTCTTTAATCAGCTCAAAGTTGAATGAGTTGTTTTTGTAGGAGAAATTTGGAAGCATTGGTTAAGAGGAATATCTAAATTTTTACCATTGCAGTTATCTGTTTTATGAGGCAATTAGTTTCAAACAATAAAATCATCCATTTTGTGATAATTTTAATGGACATTTCGTAAGCACTCAACGACCAGTCGTTAGTTTTGCGTGGTTTTCCAGACATTTCATTGCGCATTATTTGGTTTTTGAAATCAAGCAATCAATTTATTAAAAAATCTTGGAATTGAAACCAAGAAAGCGGATAAGAGAAAGTGGCATCTTAAAATTTGTTTGAAGAATTACTCCCGCAAATAAAATTCTATACATTTGGAAAAATTGGACCACTGCTAAAATGACGCACAAAACCTCAGAAATTTAGAAGAAATGAAGATGATTAAATCTAAAGGAAAATTGAGAAATATTGTAGAAATTGAAACATTGGGCGTTAACCTTGACAAATTGGACTAATTTTTGAAAAACAAAAAATAACTGAAAACAAATGCGAAATTTCGGAGTGGAAAACTTTGGAATAATTTAACATTTCAACATAATATCGCGTCATAAAAAATTAGTTAAAACCCTTAGGAACATAATGAATAGCATGGCACTGGAAACTGGTCAAGTCAGTAGATTTTCTGGAAAAAAACCCCCAAAGAAACGTGCTATGCACGCCTGCTGAGTTTACGGAAATACGCTTTCAACAAATCAACAAGTACCAACGATATCTAGCGAAATACTCTTGGGATGACCCTCGGGTGGCAAGATATCGGGTTAAACAAGTAACGACTTTTCGTTAGGTGCAAAACGCAATTAAAAATTCAATTTGTCGTTACGATAAATTTCGCCATTTTGAAAGACGAGGAAGAATTGCAACTTTTAATAAAAAACGAACTGAACTTAAATACTCGACTAAAGCTACAAAACAAACTTGGCCCAACAGTAGCGAGTCTCGAGTCGATTAAATTCGGGCCATAGTTTCTTGCAATGTACAATTACGTCACAATTACATCGCGTCCCAACTCGCATTCCATCACCAGGTGGCGGCTCTGCACTAATTTAAAAGTTTGGTCTTTCTTTTTAAGGTGGCAAGAACTAGCTTCTGAAAACGACCTGCTACAACTTTCGCACCAAACGACGCCCTGAATGTTACATTGCATCTCTTCCGATGTCTTAAGAGTTTCTTACGAGTGCTGCCATTATTCACCTGGCGGTGGCACGTTTAATTAAACTACACCGAGTGCGAGTGAGACACTTATGGCCTTCAAACACTCGAGACAGCCATAGAACAAATACCCACAATGGTAGAAACAGAATTTTGAAAGAATGAACATTTGCAAAAAGTATTTTCCCTGGGGGAAGTTTGTTATAAAAAGTAAAATTTTTTTAGTTTACTTAAAATGGAGAAAAAATAAATTCCGTAAAATACAGAAATGCATGTAACATACAGAAAAACATGAATCTTGAATTCAAGTTTGATATCCATGGTTAGTGATCTTTTGAAAAATATACTGGAAAAAACTTTGCATTTTCTTTTTAAACTTGAGCAATGAACTGACAGGTTATCTTTTGGATTGAAAACAAGTTTTGCAATTTGGCTCCAGTTTGTCGTCAAATACGACCATCTTAAAAATTGTCACCATTGCGGTTAATATTTGCTGTATGACAGTCTGAAGTGGTGCCCCTAGCGATCCACAGTGGCACTAAAATTATATTGGGCATATGAAGTCGAGCGAGGCCAATGGGCGACGGATTGACGTCACGATCGAAATTAACGCGAATTAAATGTGACATAAAAGTCACCACGATGGTACCCCTGCTTTTTAATTTTTGCATTTCAAAGGTTAACATCGCTAAATCGTCCATGAACGTCTGCATTTCCGTCACCCGAAAAGAGGTTCAGTGGTCAAGGAGGAACCCTGGTTCCATCAGGGCAGGAATGTAATATCGTAAACGAACAAAATGGCGGAGGTTACGCCAACAGGTAGGGGTCAACTGGGCATTTGACCAAACTCCAGAACAATAGGGCTCCTCCAAACACCTCCCCCGGCTTAAAATGTGGCCACAATTCAACTACATTTATATCGTGACGTGTTTAAGGCAAACTGAGAAAAATAAATATTAAAAAGTAAACGCTCGTTATAGGAGATAATCGAATTTTTCGAGTTTTTTTTTGGGGGGGGGGAGCCTCATTTCGACTTCAGAATGAACCCAAAAACAACAAAGAAACGTAAAACACTGAAAATGTCCGCTAGATGGCGTGAATCGCGGTCAGAAAAGAAAACTGTCGGCGCCATCGAGCGGCGACCTTGCACAAGGTCATGGACCAGCGACGCCATCTAGCGTACCCAACTACAACTAAAAATTAATTGGGCATTTCGTTAAAATCTGATGGAAAAACGCGTTGATATTCCAATACAATCGTAACAAGGGGTAAGCGCAGAATCGTGAGCGTGTTCAGTGACAATTTAACGAGATTTTTTTTTTTGGAAATAAACAAAAGTACGCATCCGCGGGATATCCAACAACAACTCGCTTTAGATGATCACACTATAGGCAAAATATACTAGTTGCAATACCACAAATTTGAAAAGACACTCGTTTTTGACGAACTTAAGTACATTTATAGACCCTGCTGTTACTAAAAATCTTCTCCAGTTCATTTTTTTGTTTTGTTTTTTTGAGAAACAAATAGTAAAACATGAAAATACACCAAAATTTGCTTAAATTTAAGAATTTTTTAAACACTAATAAATCGGCGGCAATTTACCGGGAATGTGGCATTAAACTACATTTCGTATTTCTACATTTAATAGCATAATAGCACGTTTTGTTGCCTACGCAAAGATAGAACTTAAATGCTCCTTTATAATAAAGACAGATTATCAGAAATTCAAACGGAAATGTGGTATATCAAATTCCGCAGTAATACAATGCTAGATGAAAATACAGCAAAAATTCAAAACTGGCCGAAATTAAACCATGGTTCGGTAAATCCCAATACTCCTAAAATCCTAAACTGAGTTAAAAAAAAAAAAAAACAAGCTGGGGAATTTCTTTGGTTCAACAGCTTTTAGCTGGACATGGTAAATTTGGCAAGTATATATTTAGTCAAATCGGTAGTGTCAGTCCAAGTTTCCCCCCTCCAAGGTTACAGTATATGCAAACTCGCTTTTTACGACCATCTTAATATTGGCGTTATAAAAGCTCACCGTTGAGACGAACTCGTTAACCTCCAGCGCCGTAAATACGAGAAATAAACGAAAATAGATCTTCTAAACTCCAGCCTCGATTTCCCCGTCTGCTTCCGTTTCGTCATCGTCGAGATTAATCCGATCAATCTGCAGTCTGCGCATTTGTTACACAAGAGCCAACAAGGAATTGCATTATCCAGCACTTTCACCCGAAGATGCGGACATCGGCGTTGTTGACATACGGCGTCGGTCCGTCGATATCGTAAATTTTACCATTTTTTTGGGAGATTTTCTTACTTTTTACGTTTTTTTTTTTCATCTTATGTTTTCTTCTTCGACCTCTTCATCATCAACATTTTTTGTGTGTCTTATTACGCGTGACGGTTCGTGGACTTTGCGAGCTCAAAATGGCGTCCTTCCGGTTTGGATTTTACGTTTCGATTACAGGCGGTCCATCGTTGCCATGGCGACGTTGTTCGAAATTCCATCCTCTCCTGCCAGTAGTGTAGCTCATTTGGAATTCTCATCAAGTCCGTGTTCCATGGATTTTCACGATCTCGTTCGAATTCGACAGTTTTCGAATTTTGTAAGCTTAGCTTATTCGGATTATGGCGTTATATTGGACGCGTAAGAACTTTCATTTTTTTTTTGTGTTTTTTGTTCGTTTTCCCAGAATTCACCGCGTCATCGAGCACGCACTTTAGCGTCACCACGCGGTCAAAGTTCCAGTATGTTCTTGTTTCCGATCCTGGATCCTCCATCTTCGATCAGACACGTGCTTGGCAACTCCGTACTCCAAATTCTCGCATATATTTTTTTTTTAATGTCGGACGCAGCGCCACCCCGGTCAAAATCGGTCATTTCCGGCCCCAGACGGCTCGGCGCCTCACGCGCACGGCATCCAGCTGTAGCCCGTGCACGAGTAGTGGTGATGGTGGTGATGAGGGGGGGTGGTGGGCACGTAGGGGGTGTAAAAGTAGCCGCCGTTGTTATTGCCGTAGACGACGTGGTAGTCGTAGTGCTGCTGACTGCCATCGTAGTGCTGTTGGTGGTGGGTGTTGCAGTTGCCCTGCAAGAGTCTATTCTGTTCCTGGAAGTAGGAGTGGCAGGCGAGTTCCTCGATGAGGCCCAGCGTCTGGCGGCGCTCGTGGCCCATGAGGCAGACGGTGGACTCGTCGACGACCTGGTGCAGGATGACCAGGTAGCTGGGCACGAGATGCTCCTCTTCGCCGTAGAAGTGGTTGGCCAGGTAGAGCTCCAACTTCTGGCGCTGAGCCGCCACGTCGCCGAAGTCGATGAAGAACCTGGAGCACATGTAGCGCTCGAGGGTCTTGATCTCTCCAGTGTCCAGCGGACGGTAGCCGCGCGCCAGAAGGTTGCAGTACTTGAGCAGGCCACCGCCACGGATCTCTTCAGGGTTGCGGGTGGCGATGAGCTTCCGGCGCAGGTGGCGCAGCGACTCCCCGAAGTCGCCGTAGACGGACTCGCCGGCCACCGTCGGGTAGAAGCTATCGGACATGGGCATCTCCGCGCACTCGTAGAAGACGAGCAGAGAGTCGAGGATGATCTGGAAGGAGTCCACGCTGAATTCGAACTGGCGGCGCATGGCGTCCACGAACTTCAGCTCGACCTTGAGTCCGCACGCGCTGCCCAGCGAGATGAGTGACCAGCGGTCGCCCTCGGCCACCTTCACCATCTTGTGCACGTACGCCTCCTTCAGGCTACAGCTGCTGATACGCGTCTTGCTCACGCCAGCCGGCAGGAAGTCCAGCAAGCACTCCAACACCGCCGTCTTAACGCGGTCGTAGTCGCGCGGCGTCGCCAGGTCCACGGCGAAAATCAGGTCCAGGTCGTTGTAGGAGGGCTGTTGAGAGGGTTGCTGCGGGCGAGACAAGTTTTGGACAACGGTCAGAAAAGGCATACAATGAGACTCATACAATAGGACGTATACTTCGATCTAAATTTCATTTTATTGCACCCCCATCCCCCCTTCACTAGCTGTCGCCGGAAATAATAGATGGCGCTGAGATTCGGAGATTCCATTGCCCGAGCATACAGAAATATCTCTAGACGCCAGTCTGTGACAGTGTCTCGTCATGCATCAAGAGGTTTCGCAAAGGGCCTATTAGCGCGTCATTCCAGTTGAGTCCAAAAATTGACCACCAACTTGCCAAAACTAGGCTCGCGGGAGCTTAAAGCATGCAGATAAAAGTGGTTTGAATACCAACCTTGGCAGGTAGTTGCTGTTGTTGGTTGTGGTTGGCGTCAACGACAGGGGTGTCATTGAGAACGTGGCAGGCGGCGCCACCGTTGAGACGGATGTCCCTGACGTGCACGGAGTCGCGCTCCAGCTTGGCCCTAACCGCTTGCACCAGGTCCTTGAGCTTGACCTCCAGAGTGGGGAAGTTGCCCCGGCCGTGAATGGGCACCACGAGGTCCATGAGAGCGTCCAGTCGCTTCACCTGCTCGTAGCTGAGCACGGCATAGCGCTGTGGGGGTGGCGGCGGCGACTCGGATGAAGTCGACGATGAACTGCACGTGGACGACATGATTGCAACGTAATCGGTGGTCAGTCGTGAGCGCAATTCCACCGGAATGTCCAGCGTACCGCACTGCAAAAAATAACGAAAGAATGAGACATGGTTCCTTACCCGATGTTGCCCGTATGATTATGACCTAGATAGCGCTTTTATAATTCGCGATATTCTAATTTCAAAATACTGCATGCTCGGAAAACTTATGGATATATGTAATCCATAGCTCGTTAGCCATATGGCAAGAGACTAACTTCCCTATAGACTAGAGTAGGGTGGCCACTATTTTTTTTTAATTTTCTTGACATTTCCCTGACTAAAATCCCAAATTCCCTAAACAAAACTTACTCGTTAATGCATATCGATTTTTCTGTCATAATGAAAAACAAAATAACAATTGCAATGAGAAGCTTGGCAAAATACTAGATTTTGTTACGAGTCTAGCTGAAGAGGACTGGGAATGGAGCTGCTAGCAGACTTCAGTGCATGGACAGCATTTTGCTTTTATTTGGGAAAATTTCCATGACTTCCACGACCACTGTTTTTCCCCTGACTTCCCTGACCTGTGGCCACCCTGATGGAGAAAACTGGTACACCCTCTTCAGGTTGTCACGACGCAAAGCCAGCAATGAGTAAACGTTTCCGAACGATCGATATTCACGTTTCGACGAGTTAAATATTTCGCGAAACAAGTTTCTCCTCCCAAAGAGCGGAACAACTAAGACTGGGCGAAAATTTATGATTTAATTAACTGAATGGAAAAAAAAATTGAGAAAATTTGGAAACACAAAAGTTAATGTGTGAAACTGAACATATGCAGCGTAGAAAGAATGAAAATAAAGAGGAAGAAATTAAAACTGAATCAGGGTAAAGTAAGAGAAAATTAATAAAAAATGAACAAGGGAATATACCAAAGCTTATGTTCAAAAATAAAACTGAAGATTGAACGTGATTAAACTTGAACGCTCGTGAGGGATTTCAATCTTCGAAGCAATTTAAATGTCAAAAATGTCCAGCCACTTTAAACCATAACGAGCTTTTATCGAAAGCATTTCCCACTATTAGATTATGCAGAATCTTCGAACAATATTTGCGAAACATTTGGCAGTTTATTTTTAAAGTGCAAATAAATACGAGTAGGCGTTCCCAAAAAGTTTATCAGCAGTGATAAGAATGTGAACCTCCTTCGCAACGAAGTTACCCGCAAAATAGTATTCATTTTCATCGAAGTTCAAATTGTATATCTCAAGCATAAATTGGCAAAGATAATATAGGTCGCCAAGCTTAATATATTCATGGCGTTGCCATATGGAGCATTGGCATTTACAGCTTTAAAAACTAAACCTAGCTATACGCACGAAAATACTATCAATTGTCTCAGCAATTAATATTCGCCAAAAAAGGTTAGCGTTCGATGCCTCGTTCAAAATTAGAACAAGTACACGTGCACTCAAATGTGAAAAATCCCAGAAATTCCGGACAATTTGCTCAAAATGGTGGCATTCTACAACGCCAATGAAGTTTTAAGAAATACACATTTTTCATCAAACGTTACTTCTGTCGCATGACACGCGTGTAAATAAGGATTTCTACAGCATGGCAAATGAATGTCAAAAAACAATTTTGGAATTTTGACGAGAAATACGACTACGGAATTGAGACAAGAAACCGACACATTTCTCTAGAATCTGAAACAGAAGCTCTCTCGAATAGGTCAGAAAACGAGAGCGTACGCAGATCAGACCTTTTCCCCCCCTAGAATTTAAAAAATAAACCATCGAAACTAGCATCTGGAATTGAGATCGCGAACGTGTTCCAAAACTCACGCAACGCTTACCGTAAAATTATGCAAAAATGTAAACGAGCCAGAGGGCACTTCGAACGTGAGTGCGAAATTCCGGAAAGGTCAAACCAGTCAAATATGGAAAGCCAACGACGCAGAATTTTAACCCCGAATCTGCATTACCGAACGCCGGATTTGGAAAAATCCGAACGGCGAGATCGCTTCGAATCTGCATTCCCGAACGTCAGAAATTGATAATTCTAATATCGATCACTTCAAATTCGAAAATACGCGTATGTCAAAAATCTCAAATTCGATTCGGATCATTTCAGAAAAATTCGCTCAGACGAACCCAATGGATGGAATTTCACGCGTTCCAGAAACGCCGGAACCGAACGAAATCCGAACCATACGGAAACATCGAACATAATAGAAAATGGAACAAGCACCAGATTTTAGAATTCGAACCCAAAATCATGAAATTTCGCGATAATCGCCTTTCAAAACTGAACGAATAAACGGTACACGGAATCGGAGAACGTTACGACATAATAGTTACGATTTTCGAACGAACATTGCGGAAATAAAAATGGAATTTTTGCGTTCTAGAACCAGCTACGACGGAATGAGACGCGGCCACGAACGACGTTCGAATCGATGAGCATTTTCAGCTCCGCGATCAACGCGCAATAAACGCATACGGTAAACGGCAACGAGCAAAAAGCGGATGGAAAAAAAAAAGGGAAAAACGACAAGAAAATGACCGAAAAATCGGGATGATTAATAAATGACGGCTCACGCTCGAATTAAAAATAACGCACCTTGCTAGCAGTGATGATCGGCAGTACAATCCTCTACGACGAAAGCACAAAATATTCCCAAATCAACCGCACGAATCGATAGTGTCAGAAATTTGTTTTTGAAAGAAGCGAGATTGAAATCGTTGAGTCGCTGCGCACCCGAATGACGATAGGAAACCCGGAGGAACAACTGAAAAACACGACTGATCTCGCTTCCCACAAGGCGGCGAGTGAAGAGAAAGCGGCTAGGAAAGCACTCGACTCGTCCAGAAGCTTCGGCGGAAGGAGCGCCGCCTAGCGGAGCGAAAGCGAACTGCACCCCCCCTTCCAAAGCGCGGGTGGCGCCGCTCGGCGGCCGCGTTGCGAAACGTGACGCAACATGTGTCGATAAATTTAAAAGGACTACACGCTAGATTGCGAACTGAATGAATAGAGGCACTCAAAATGCTCGACTGCGCAGGTGGCGATTATGCGAACCCAAGATTTGTTACGTTCGTACTTCATTCAAATCGGGCCTTTGGGGTTTTTTACCAAATTGCGAACTGAGGTCTGGCAGCGAGTGATTTCCGAGAAAATAACACCCACGACTAGATTTGAAATCGAGCTGACGTACATGTACAGATGCGCCGACTATGATTAGCATTCAATAAAATAGGGGGTACTCAGACAGAAGTATTACGCGAATTTGGCCGTCGTGAAATCACGTGTTGAAAACTACGTTTCGGCAGATATGCGACCTTTATCAAGGCCTTGTATACATGGAAGTACTATAGTAGTACAAATGTTAAAATTGTGCAGTGTACACGATAAATAATACTGTCAATACCTTTTGAGAGGGACAGTAATATTGATCGTGTAGCGTGAAAAAAACGTGGACTGACTACCAGTACCAATATCCTGATTTTGGAATCAGTACTGGGGCGTGTTTTTTGTAGTTGTAGGCGTGGTTATAAGCATTCCGTCAGTAATACTGACGATATACTGATTACATTCGCATCAGTAATACATCAGTAATGTAGGTGGCGCACCTAGTTATATGCCTTTTTTAAAAAATTCAATCATGTTTTTAACTTTAAAAAAATGCGTGAAAAAAATATGAATGTCATATTCAAATTTTCTACACGTAGTTATTTACATTCGTTACATTGTTAATGTTGTTATGTGTTAGTGTGCAAGTGCCTGAGTGCAGTGCTGACCCATGAATTGCTCTTTAGTAATCCCCTACACGT
>JAQGBX010003859.1:0-16387 GCA_034698745.1 Megaphyllum sjaelandicum | reverse complement strand
AATTTTTTACGGATTTGATTTGTTATCTCTGCTGCCAGCACTTTTCCGTAAATTTTACGGAAATTTTTTTAACTGTGAAGTTGCATTAATTGTTATATATATGGATTACACATTATCTTTGCAAGTTGGTGGTCGACTACTGTATATAGAACAAAAACATGGCGTTTGCGAGTTTGTATGTTGCAATAAGTGCACAGAGAGCGAAACATGAACAAATATGGAATTAATTTCAACGAACTGAAGCATAAATATTGACTTTGCTCACTGCAATTTTCCTATATACGAATATTGCATAGCGAAAATTTAAGCTTCATTTCGTCGAATTTAATTCCGCATATGTAGGGCCTAGAAAAGTTGCTCGACATGTAGTAAGTGAAGTTAAAAAAGTACCCCCATGTGAATGCGGAGAGTGAAAATAATTATCCAAACGAAGATGTAGTTGCAGTAGGCCCATATACTGTATACTGACGATATTTTGTAGAGTACGTTTAGACATTGCGTTGTTTTAAATAAGTTTGTATTTGTAAACACCAATTTGTTTGCGGAACTATCTGCACGAACTTATAATAAATCCATTGGGAAGCGCTGCTCCCAACATCAGAAGAACTACATGTACCACAATTTGCAAAGCATTAAGCTTGTATTACCTTTAACATTCAAAGCAAGACGAAAGAATAATAACGATAAAACGTAGCAAACAGAAATTTGCATAACCATTAGCATCGACAAGTAATCAAGCAATTCTTTAAACGGAATTCTGGTTTATATAACATCGCTACCATCCTCACGGTGATGTTCGCTCATCTTTGAAGCAATTACATCTAATTAAATTAAGGAAACACGGGAGAAAGCTGGCAAGGCGTATCTCACTTAGGAATTCCTTCGAGATCTCCATTTTCCGAACTATCTACGAAAATTCCTCCATCGCCATTCGACGCGAACGCCGCAATTTCAGTTGTTTCGAGCCAACGGCACAAGCTTGTTATCTTGTTTCCAAAAAAAAAAAAAAAAAAAAAAAAGTCGAAGGTTTTATGTCAGGTTTATGACGTTCAATTTAAACTGCAAATGTAGCCCGAGTCCATCAATCCGTACACGATTTTGAAAATTTAAATATAAACTGTAAGTACGTTCCACTCGTTTCGTCGCAAGCAACCCTCAATTTTACAACTTATTACCTCGCCAATATGCCATCGTAGTTTCGCTGACCCGCACCGGCTGCAGGGGCTTTCGTAATTTGGCATCAAAATAAATAAATCCGAGTTCATCGCTTTTGATTTCGTTAAAATTCAGTGAAACGGTTCGTTTATTTTATATGGCATTTTATGAAAGATTCGGTATACGAAAGCACTCGTTCGGTCCGCTTTTATTGCCGCCAATGCATTTTCTAGAAATAAAACAGAAATAATGGCAACAGTCATTTCGAACGATAAGCAATTTCACAGTGGGAGAATAGTCGCCCGAGTAGAAATTGAACAGTTATATTCATAGGAAAGATCCGGAACCAATCAATGGTCGCGTTCAATTGACCTTTCTGGGGAACGGTTCAAAAAGTCCGGAAAATGAAACGCGCCCTATAGCTGATGGGAGCTTAATTTGAAGAGGAAGATCGCATTTCTGCGAATTTCTTTATATCGACACGTTTAGCACGTAAGGCTCGGATTGTCGTGCTAAGGATGCAACTGGTTTGAATGGAAGGATATAATGCATGCACGATGCATCGAGCTATCTATAGATGCTAATCCTCTTAAGAGGAAGAGGTAAATTTGCGTCGAACGACTGCACTTTCTAAGAAAACAGCGTGAATACAAATGGGCATATATTGGAAATATTGAACTTGATATATTCCTGCGCTATTTTGACATAGAACTACGTAGTCTTTCCCCGACTTAAGGGGGTAGTTTTGGAGTTGCGAATGTCTACAAATGCCATTCATCTAATGATGTGCCATTCTACAAAATTGTGGTGATTCCGTCATTCATTAAAATTCTGATGATGCCGTCATTCATTAAAATTGTGATGATGGCGTCATCATCAGTATTTTTTTATAGCCAACACACATTTATAACTGTGTTATAAATATCTTCTTTCCTTTCGATGTGGGATATTCGATTTGTTCGATCACGTTATTTATTGCATGTACCAGAATACGTTATGTGTGATAATACACTGAATGCGTAATGCAGGCACTTGTCACTCACCGTACACTAGCGCCACTAAGTGGGAAAAAATGCAGCATGCCTTTTAAATGAGGGCGCACACAAAGAAAGCTTAGCCGAGCCAGGCTGAGCTTACAAAAATGTTTTTAACATTCTTTTTTGGAAATTTATAAGCAGATTTGTAAGACACAGAGTAGCATCCAGATCACTATTGGACAAAAGTGTAGCCATCGATTGTATGCCGCCTATGTACCGTAAAAACGTGTCCCACCCTCATCATGAGATGCTAATGCGCATGTGGAACGTTTTACGCGGAATGTTTAACCTTAGCATAACGCATGCAGTGGCGCCACCAAGCACAGTGTGATCTCGCCCTATGGGCCCCTTATCCAAACTGCTCGGGACCAAAAACGTTTCGAGCCTGGGTGTGCGCGATCCCTGGAGAAACTCGTTCCTTCCCGTGCAAACCTTTGCATGATCGGCGACCGTTCACATTTTAAATGCAATTTTGGAATAGCTACGTATAATGAGGTATCTTATGAGTGGGACCCGATCATTTTTATTCCATTCGGTACATATATAGCCTGAAGGTCCATTTCTATAATATTTTCATAATTTTGCGCATGAACAAAGTTGGTAATCATTGGACAACATGAAACAGCTGTCGAGTTTTCCACTTTAGGTCACTCAACCTGCACTGCTACATTTCCGTTGAAGTTAATCACAATTTGATGATAGTGAAACGTATATATATATATGTATAATCGTTTTGTTTTGAACCCAGCACGAATTATTTTCCTAAAATAAACTTGGTAACAAGACTGGCTTGAAGTTCAAACTCAATATAGAGTCGTATACGTGAGTTAAAATTACGGTTTCGACTAGAACCTCATCGCAAATCCCAAATAATATGGAATGTTCTCCACGTACACAAAATATATGGATCGACTGTGGCGCGTTTTAAAAACCCCACGTACGCGTTCCGTTAGAAAATCCTCGGCGTCGTTAATAAAGAAAAAGATCCAATTTCGACAGGCCTATCATTTTAATCTAATTAGAAAATTATAGCTAAACCTTTTTTTTTCTTCTCTCAAATGCAAACTCTGCACATTTTTTCGTCGGATCATCACTACTGCGTTTAATGAGCCATCTAATCACCGAGGATAACCTTTTTACGAGTGTTTGAAAATCTTGCATGAAAAATAACCTTTCCGGTGCGCAATTATTTCATTAGAAAGAAAAGGCATGCAGCCCCTCGACGTATTGATTTATGAAAATCCTCGCCTTCAAAATATTCAAATGCAGCGTCTCCAGAAATGTGACACGTGTAGCAAATCCAGATCTCCCACGGTACTAGCTATGGCGCGCCGAGGGGAGCTTAGATTAATAGCCGCAATTTGGACGTAAAAAACTAATCGACATAAAAGTAGTCAATTTCTACCGCTGCAGACGAGCAAATTAAACAAATCGATGCCTCTATTTTTTTCCACTTCCAGCCGAATACAAAAGCAACGTGTCGACATAAACACAAAATCAATTTGGACGGAAAATCCAGCGTGGGTTATCAATTCATCTCCCCCCCCCCCCTCCCATGTTACGTGTGATTAAACCTCCGAACAAGTTTTCGATAGACTTAGATGAAAAAAAGAGCCGAACGCAAAGTCTCTTTTTGTCGAGTTCATAAAGAATTAGGAGACGTATCAATCCCATTTAATCCTTCATCGATGAAGTGATGTTTGACATTCATTTTCACTCTTTCAACGAGTCTGTGAGAAACATCTTTATTAGTGTCTCGCCCAACAGCGCCTCTACGTTGAAGCGGGGTTAATTGAGACGCTTCCAATTTACTCTTGGCCGGCTGACGTCACCTCAGTGCTTCAGGACAGATAAGAAGCCTGATGCAAAGCCTCCATGGAGAGTGATGGGATAAGACACGCTAGAGACGAATTTTCTTTGCAACAGTCAGCGTTTTAGCCAGGGGTGAAATGCTAGTTGTGTCATTTAAGAAGATTTTATGTAGACGAAGGTATTATCCTAATGTTTCCTTCTGCTCAAGGGTTATCATCTGGGTGAAGCATGAGTTACCCTAAAACTAGTACGCCTACTTGTATTACGGGAGATACAACGAGAGTCAAAGAGGGTGAAGATTGATCGAGATCGATACAGGCGTGCTGAATATCGTGAAACATGCCGATTATTTACGTGTTCACATGTTTTATCACGTGCCATTTCCATAGCTTTTTGGGTAAAGGTGGCTATACTATAGAAGATGAACTCTTGCATTAATGCATTGCCTATACATATTTTTTTTTAAATATACAAGTACACTGTATACAAATTACTAGCACATGTATATGCGCAGATTACAGTTCTTTAAAAATAGTTGAAAACATATTTGCGTTAAAATGTTCCCAGGCGAAGAATTGCTGATTATTTGTGTAATTTTAAAATGTGTCAATTTTCCTGTACATGTATATTTGCTGAACTTTTTCTACACTAGCTTTTTTCATTACAAGAGAAAGTTAAAAATGATTGCGACTGACGTTAAGATACTTCAAACATTTTAAAATGCACGAAAATATTTGAAGTATCTTAACGTCAGTCGCAATCATTTTTAACTTCCTCATGTAATAAAAAAGCTAGTGTAGAAAAAGTTCAGCAAATATACAGGTAAATTGACACATTTTAAAATGTCTGTAGCGTTACTTTTAAATGCATCTCGAGCTTGTGGTTAACTACAATACATTGATCAAGAGATTCTGCTTGTGTTGTAGCATGAATGTCATACTAAATTCGATTTGACTGGTGGTTGAGATAAACAGTGACTCACGTGACTTAAACAGTCACGTGAATCGGGTATTAAACACTGTCTTCTAATTGGTCCATTTTATCTCAATTACCAGTCAAATCGAATTTAGTATGACATTCATGCTACAACACAAGCAGAATATCTTGGTCAATGTACTGCAGTTAACCACAAGCTCGAGATACATTTAAAAGTAACGCTACAGACATTTTAAAATGTGTCAATTTTCCTGTATATTTGCTGAACTTTTTCTACACTAGCTTTTTTATGCTTTCAGAAATCTGTGAGACACGAAACTGAAAATGTTCCAAAACACTTCATGTGAAAGAGACGTACAATTTTAACACGATTACACGCACATTTTGGTAATTACTTTCTTGAGCAAACACTAACGGAAAAATACGATTCACGAAGAAGCACGCGATATAGCCTCATTCTCATAATCACAGAGTTTCCCATGAACATTTCACACAATTATCATAGTAATGATAATAAAGAAAAGCATCTCTTGTTGACTCAACTTATATGCGCATACATCAGTATAATGAGATTCCAGTGTTAACCTTTTTAGTGAGTTTTCTTTTCCTTTTCTTTCCTTTCCTTTGCGGTTTTCTTAATCTCAATTAAGAATTTTTTTTTACCAATCTTTGATCATGTACAGTGCATGCAGTGGTTTTTACAACCCAAAATACTCGTTCATTATTTACTTCCGCGTACGTCAAGAATAGAAGTTCATTCAAAGATTGATCTCAAGTAGAAATACCGACTCCCTATAGGAATCCAGCACTCGAGAACGATCTCAAATATTGACTCGTGAATTTCGTGCCGGGACAAATCGGGTATTGTACGTTATCAAATGCATTGCAGCACGCAGCAATACAGAATTAATATAAAAACAGTGCTTCTATATTAGTCCTGGATTTTTGTGTGACACAATGCACTTGATAACGTGCACTCGTGACTCCCCCAGATAGCATACTCGATTATCCGAACTTCTACACATACCGGTAAATTCGATAATTGCGTGAACATATTTTTCACTGATATATCATGCAGTGAGTGAGTCAACAGCTAGGGGCGAAAAAGGAGTTACCGAAGGAGGGAATAAAATGGTCTCGGAAAGTATTTGAGATAGAACGGTGATGTTAGCGAGGCGTTTGGTTGGTGTTTCACGCTCTATCGAGTGGAAAATTCTGCAATGCGATGGGGCGAGGGATTGCCACGAGTTGGCAAACAGAAATATTCTGGAGTTTTGTCACCAACGCAGAATGTAAAATATCAGAAACTTATCGGGATAAAACCATGAACCATGATATTTTTGCCAAATTTTAAGTGGAAGTTAAGTCTGACACAGAGGCTGAATCAGATTAAAATTCAGTACCTTTTCCGAAAATTCCATGTTTCTTTCAAATATACATGCATGTAAGCATTATTTTGTTTCCCCATGAACACTAAACATCTTGCATCCAGGTAAAATACGTTTACATGTACTAATTGATGCACGTCTTAATTCGTGGACGTCTTCATTTCCGGCATAGCAGACGACTAGTTAAAAAAGTCTGAGCCATTTCCATATTAAGCACATGATTTTTGCATGTACATATACTGTACCTTCGTATTTTTAACATTTAATTTACGTGTCTAAACAACCAAATATACCGGTATGCAAATTCGGAATACCTACTTTTTTTTTATAAAACTCTGTTAAATTAATGCAAATAAGATGTATTTTGATAAGGTAAAATGAGTTTTATTTGGCAAACTCATTTTATTTTCAATATTAGACGTTTCTTTAAAGGCGCGCAGCACGTGCTTGCGTTGCTTTTGTACATACAGTATTTAGAATGCATATAAATATGTACTGTATATTTTAGAAAATAAATGATGTCCACGATAGACTCAAAATGTATACACACATACTGTACAGTTTGAAGGAAGTGTAATTCACAAAGTTTTAAGGTCGGTTAATGTAAGTTCCCCACCATATGGGCGCCATTTTTATTACAAGAAATGTCTTAGTTTAATTGTAGTCATTGCAGCTCGGCAACATGTTTAATCATACATTATGCTGCAGTAAGTTTCGTAGAGTATCAGGCATTCAAAATGGTTCGTTTCTTACGGATTTCGCTTTGTATAAAAACAATAGAGCAAAATTGATTTTAAGAAAAATGGAAAACAGGTCGATGGATTGAGGTAGAGCTTACGAAAAATCAAGCTGCCGTTTTCTCCAAGCTTATCCGTAAGACTGAATTTCATTTTACTGGCTATTACATGTGGGCTATTAGTTATAATGAGTGCACGATTAACCTTTATGGAAATGCAACAAGCAGAAAACATTCGAGAGGGACAATATTTCAACATCTTTTTCAAATAATCTCATGTTTTCACGCAATCGTTTTATGCACGTTAAATCGGGTACACACTATAGCAACCAAACCAAAACTAAAAACCACAAATCCCAAACTTTCAACGTGAACTAGTTTTTATAAAAGAATTATTACAACTAATTTTGAAAACCTGAGCATACCCACTGCAAAAACCATATTGACAAAACTAAGCAGATAACAGACGATATCACTAACTCCAGCAGACGACAGACAATAAAATTCACCCTTTCAGATATGAGTCGTCTGCTGTATCATCGCTATCGTGCAGACGAAGCGTTGATAACAGCGTCACCGCCAAAAAGTTTAGCTATTTCCTTTTCATCTCAACGACACTCAACAGGAACGCCAAAGTTGGTTTGCAAACTTGATTTTCTAGTTTTTGGTTTGGCAAAAACTTTTTGCTACGCCATTTTTTTTTCGTTGCCACAAACCAGAAAAGTTTCAAGTTTGGAGTTTTTAGTTTGGGTTTGGTAATAGTGTGTACCCAACTTTAAGAGTCGGTTGCACCAACAGAGGTTAAGAATAACCTAGGGTTAACCTTCGGTTGCATTGCACAAGCACGGGTTAGGGGAAAATGTAGATGAAGGTTTTACCCAGCCAGTAGGCAGGGTTAACTTCGGGTCATTAGGAAAAAAAACATGGCGGATGCTGGTTATGCAGACGTTGAAGCCAGCATGTACAATCTGGCAGCATTTTTCAAAGTTAAGCTCTGTTCGCACGGAAACCTAAATGTTCACTTTGCTAAGAGAGTCACTTAAAAGTCAGTTAGGAGAATAGCATTCGCACGACTCACCTAACTCTAACTCACATAATTGTTCACTTAGGCGACTCTCTCCTATTTTTTCAGACTTAGGAGACACTTAGGTATCCGTGGGAACAAGGCTTTAGTTCCATTTCTGTCCTCCATTTTGGTTTCATAACCCTGGTGATATTTCATCGAGAGTTAATTGATGCAACACAAACATCAAACCCGAAGATTAACCTGGAGTCAAATTTTAACCCAAAGTTAGTAAACCTCAGATTTTAACCTATAAGTTGGTGCATCCGGCCCTAAAGTGTTCAAAATCGACGACTTCGGTATGCGCCGTACACGTTCGGCGTTTCGTTTCCCGAAAGCCCTTTTTTCCATCTTCGGAAGACTGGGAATTCTCACCCTGTAAGGGCGAGTTCAAAGCTCTCCGGCAAGCGAAGAGAGCTAGATCCGCCAAGGTTCCTCCTCCGCAGAAGAGATGCTGATGCTGAAGGATCGTCCACGCAGCATCTCGACGTAACTACGCGCAGCATCCCAGAGACGGGAAAAGCAGCGCTGCAGCTCTCGAGTGGCGCATTTGCCGGATGTGAGCTTCGCATTCCACAGGATTAATTTACTTTTCGAGCCCACGAAACGCTCGAGTGACACTGGTCGCCACCCCGCATTAATCCGCGAATCTTTCCCATACCGGAGCTGCCCGGATGCCGGATCGTGCGCTGGCCAAACTTTGACCAAGTAGCCGTTCACCATTCGAATTCCCCGGCGCCGATGTGGCTGCCCACCCGATGAGAGGTGGTTCGCTTCCGAGTGGTTTTTAGCGGTGTTCGGAAGACTGCGACAGATTCGGGATCCATGGAGTACTTGTCCGTCATGCTTCCGCTTCTGATGGCCTTGTTTTGGGGTAAGTCGCTTTTTCCTTCAGCATTGTCTTTAGAGCGTTCCTCCCGCGAGCATCCGCCTTGACCACCTTCCAACTCGCTTCCATCATGTTCATCTTCGGAGATGAGCGGTAACTTTTTTTGTGGGAACTATTCCGATCCAATCTTCGACTAAGATTTGCTCGAGAAAAAAAAAAACGTTATTCTTAATTCGTTCCAAAGTCTGCACTTAGGAATCACCAGACAGTGAAGATAGTCGCGTTAATTACGCGACGAAGGAGAAAAACGTTTTAGTTCTCTGTGTCGGAGCTTTTTTTTGTCTAAATCATTTGGTCGAAATGATATTTCAAGCTTAAGCGTGTTTTACACTTTTCGAGATGGCTCGAAAATGAAGGTAGTATCGAGACTGCCATTTTGAATTTTCAAATTAGCGGAAACGTACTGTTTACGACTACATCATTTTATGGGTTTCGCTATTACGCGTGACCGCCTTTGAATAAACTTTTGTGGCAATTTTCGTGTATTTTCAGTTCTTCACGAAAATACAATTATTCAAAATCATCTAAAATTCACTTAAAAAAGATTCCACTTAGGGAGTTGCCTCGACTAACTTTGTACCATACGATTGTGAGCCAATAGTTCTAACAATCACATGCACAAATTAGTCTTTCGGAAAGCAATTTCGAATACACATGTGCATTTCATCGCCGATATTGCAGAAAATGCAATCGTGTATTTGTAGTTCTTCACGGAAATGCAATTATTCAAAATCATCTAAAGTTCACTTAAAAAGATTCCACTTAGGGAGTACTTAGGGAGTTGGTTCGTCTAACTTTGTGCCATTCGATTTTGAGCCAATATAGTTCCACAAATCACATGTCCAAAATAAAGTCTTTCGAAAAGCAATTTCGAATATACACGTATCAAGTACATTTCATAGTTCAATGTAGGCTACTATCATCACCGATATTGCAGGAAATATATAGTTCCTAACATGCCAACTAATATGCGTATATGGAAATCTTTATTATATACCGGTCATATGTTTATTGTACTTTATGCTAAATGTAGCACCAGCTTGTTTCCCACTTCCGTTGTGTGGGGGTTGCTCGGCAACGAAAGTACAGAAAGGCTAAAGACTAATACATTTGTGAGTGGGAATATATTGACCCGCTATTGAATATAAAAAAAACGCGTATGTTAGGAATCACAGATGAATCGGCATCAAAAAATTTACGCACGATAGCACCGATTTCAGTAACAAACAACTACTGCATTATGAAGTGTTTCTCTCGACCTGGTCTCCATTCTCTACATGTTGTAAGGAAAAATCTGCTTAAAATCCATCTTAAGGAAGCTTCTGATAAAATCTGATCCAAGCTTCCTATTCAAGTTTACGAGAGATTGTCTACAACGTTGAACAACAATTTTACATCGAAGATAACGGCCCATTACGTAATCGCAATTCATTTGTAGCTGTACCTCAACTATAGCTGCGGTGCTATGCGGTCAAGCCACTTGATGGGCGAGTTGGACATCACCGGTCATTCTAACGCAATGCGCTTGCCCCAGAGTCAGAAGTGCGTGAATAAATAAATAAATGCTCTTAATTATGTTCTTATCACTGGTCTCGTCTCTACTAGTCAACTTGACCGGAATGACCGCTATATTAGATTATGCGCGTGCTTGCGACTGTCGTCAGATGGCTATCAATTTAATAAAGTAGCTGAATTCGACGCCATTTTAATATACATGCTCATTCATCGGAGGCAGAAAACCCAGCGAGTGGGGATCATCTGAAGATGAGAGAAGACATAAATTTAGCAGAAAATTGCTACCATTCATGTTTCATTTTGTTATATTAGCTAATGATATCTCCGCGCGACATTTTCGTTTCCGGAACCGCTTTTATTCGGCGATAAATCCAGTTCAAAGACGGCATGGCAGGTCGGAAACAAACTCGGTTCCATTAGTTAATAATTGATTATATATGTTCCAATATGTCGACAATAATTGGGCTCGATGCTGACTTTTTTTCGAAGGCTAAAGCAGTCGACAACACTCCAAAGAAGGGCCAGGCAACATACGCAAATGTATACATGTCTTGCCATGGACGTGACTAGCCATGCAATGGACATGACTTGTAATTCTTGTATACCGCCTATAGATTATACTGCTTGGCGTTCACAATAATCGTGGGAAAGGATAGTAATTGACCTTATAAGGAAGGCCACACATTCGGCCACATGACAGAAACTGTCTAACATTTTACAGCGATACCCACGGAGAACTACCATATAGAAGTACATTAAGTTTATAGATGGATGGACATAAAATCAGTGTGCATGGCATTATTACCAATCCATAATAACCTGATCGTTTATATGGCCGTCCATAAATATAATTAACCAATAACCATCAGAGTTTATGAATGGACAATAAACTAATGTTCCCAAAGATATCACATCCTCCCTTTAACTGGATTTCTTGACGGGAAAGTCCTCCATCAAGAGCTCATGAAAGATATCAGATTCCAATCTCTTGAAAATGCCCCCAGTAAAATTAAATGTCGTTATTTACTCGCTTATTTGGAAATTAAAGTATCGAACCGAGTTAAAAAAAAAAAAAAACAGGAAAAATCGTATTTTCCTGGAAGCAAGATTCGCTTAGCAACCATCGAAAATCCCAGTTTTCCAAATAGGGCCTACTGCGTACAGTCCCTTTTTTATCCGAGAGTGTTTTTTTATACCAGATCACTATGTGTGATGCAAAAGCAAAAACATGCATTCGATAGTACAAAGTTTAAATATTCTTTTTCAAACTGACAAGAAGCCAAACATTGGAGTAAATACAGTATTTGTTAAATTGCGGTTCTGCAATATAATGTTGATGCAAATTGCATGGGTGGTTGCATTCGCGTGGGATTCCAATTCAAAGGATCGCAAGATGGCGGCCGCAAGTTGCGCGTTATCGGGTTGTTAGACTAACTCGTTTACGTTTATGTAGCCCATAAAAGAATGACCCATTGCCTAGACCTAATAGCTTCGCGGATAATTTTTGAATTTCAGCTCGAAATTGTGCCCGATAAAACTTTCGATGCGCATAAAGTGAAGTCGCATTTGCCGAGAGCTTTACGAAAAATGGTACTCAGCGCACGCACGACTACACGCGTGCTTCGAAAGGTGAGAGGATCCCGTGGCGTATTTCTATCACACGCGCAATCAAATTTTAAACAAATTTCGCGGAAATGGATACGAAAAATATGCCAAAGGTTCCGCGCATACAAAAAACCGAAGAATAATAATAAACATCGCGGCCTGTCGAAGAAATGAGCATCGTGGGTACAGTTCGCTCGACTCATTCGCCTGTTGCTCTGAATTATTCACTTGCTCCGTTTCATACACTACTCATCCAATCTCGAGAGTTTCACACTATTTGCCAGAAAAGGGTTCGTTCCGTATCTTCAGCTAATTTCACTTTTAAAAACGCAGAAAAAAAATACCTTTGAGATTATAGTTCACGCGTGGTCAGAACAACTCGCCATGATGGAGTCTGCTCTGAATTGATGCAATGATGAGACCAGAATAGTGTTTTGCTGGGAACTTGCTCCCGTCGGTGTACACTAACGCTGGATCGAGTTAGGAACTACACGTGTTTCCGTTGAAACAACCGAATGAACACGTGCTATAATTTGAAAACGCATGCCTTATCGCTATTGGCGAATTCCACTTGTCCAAAAAGAATACACTCGGAGCACCCGAGTGTACACTCGGGTACTCCGGGAGTACCCTGGAGTACACTCGGGTACTCCGAAGGTACTCTTTTTGGACAAGTGGAATTCGCCATATATACTGTATGGCTGCAGTTCAAAAATGATCATTTTTACGAATTTACTTGCACATGGAAATTCATTCCTATATATTTGTATAACTTACCGTAAGTGGACACCGTTTCGATATGCCGTGTAGATTTCCACTTATCAGGGTTAGACTGTACAGCAAAATTTTCAGCTTAAATTGCTCCGAAATGTTAATCAATTCCCATTTTTTAAATTTCAACACATGCTGGTATAATGATTAACGAATAAATTGCACCTCATCAATGTACCATTAATCTCACATTTGCTAGCGATTCGTCGAGCGCGATGAATGTTAATAAATCGTGAAAATTGACAATTATCGAGCAAAAAACAATTCTTTTTTACTATTATGCTAATACGCTAGTACTGGAAACAAGTCGCATAATAAGGGAACTCAGAGAGGCGTTGAATTGGGCTCGATTTGGGTACATTTCAGCAATTATGACAAATATGTGACATTTATTTTGAAGAGCTATTAAGCCCAGTGATCAAATCCTGAATATTTATTGGTATAACGAATTGCCAAGGTACATTCCGAATCTTCCAATCGAAAAATCAAAATCACATGCCTAAGGCTCGTTCACGTAGGACTTATTTTCCAGTCGCTTGCCACTGGAAAACCAACTACATGTACAAGGTGAGGCATAAGTTTGAAAGTCTTGTTGCGCCTCCTGCCTGCAATAGTGCCGATTTAACAGATTTAACAGATTGTTGGTTTTCTAGTGGCAAGCGACTGGAAAACAAGTTCACAGTGAACGCAGTCTATATATCTTTAGTCGGTGGATTTTGTTTTGTGTTTAACGTTATGTCACTTTGTAAAAGTGCTTTCGAGCGCAAGAGGCCATAGCAGCATGGTGATTTTTAAGCTTTTTTGTCCATATCAGCCATCTTCCATGGCATCTTCCGTGCATGCAGTTAACCTAAAATTCTAGTTAGGTCGTACTGCGCGCTTCAGCAGAAGTAAGGGGGTTGGGTCCATAATCCAATTAGCAAAGTAGCGGGGAAAAGCCGTCCGTCGTTGAGTTCCATGTTTGCAGTTGTACATCTTCCGCGTTGCATGTTTTAATAATACGCTATAGTCCATAAATTGTTAAACAGGCCTCGGCGAGGGGGCTGTCACCCAGATGCGCAGAATACGAAACAGAAGAATTGTAAGAGTCAAGAGTTTGAAAATATGTCTTTGGCAATAGCTCGCGATGCACCGAGACACTATTATATTATGCAGATGTCTCCATACTCGGGAGCCCTTAAACTGAACGCAGTGCGTTAAAGCCCTCTTTTTCTTACGGGTCGCATATTTTTTTATTCGAAATATTCAAAATGCTGGTTTAGCCGAAAAGGCATCTTGCGAGGTGAACGAGCCGATTCATTTAAATATAAAACGGATGGATTTTAGGTGCGACGTGAAAAAATATGGTGGAAAACCGCACATTTGCAAGGGCGAAATGGCATGTATTGACTCCAAAAAAACGTTCATAAAACTTTAAAAAAATTCCTAAATAGGAATGACATTGAAAAACTGAAAAATGCACTTTGAACTCACCTTTCTGTACAAAAAAATCCACTAACAACCTAAACATGTTAATTTTGCTTATTGACATCGCTGGAAAATGGAAATTATTTTGATGCCAGTGTGGTCAGGCAATTTTTTTCTACCCCTCTTAACGACTTGGAAGATCCGATATCCAAACAATTTAGGGAAATTCCTCGTCCCCAGAAGGAAAACAGTTCAATGAACACCCACTGAATGATGCAATTGAAATCGTACAAAAGAGGAAATGTGTCGTTTTAGTTCGTAACTTGGAGCGAAAACTATGACGTTGGTTGTGTTGGATTCTTTGGGGCCATTCAAAAAGGACGTCCAAAATATTTTTTCCCCAAAATTGGACTCCCCTACCCCCTGTCCGCATTGTGGCTGGTCAATCAGGACTCCCTCCCCCTCCTCCCATTCGGACGTCCAAACCTAACAAAAAATTGTATTTGGAATATTTTGAAAGTTTTGCAAATTTGTACTTGGGAAAGGTAAATTTTGTACTATGAAAAGGTTGAGAATTTCGCCAATTGGTCCAATGAATCTGTTGGAAATTTTGCAAATTTACTCGGAAACTGTTCAAAATTGTACGAATCTGTACTCAAAAACTGTTGGAAATGCTGAAGATTTGTACTTAGGAAAACGTAGAAAAAGTTGCAAATTTGTCCTCGAGAAAACAGAAAAATTTGCAAAAATGACCTCGCAAAAGGTTAAAAATTTAGCGATTTTATGCTCGAGAAAAATTAAAATTTTGTGTATTTGACATGTAGACTACTGGGAAAATTTTAAAGTTTGTAAATGGTCCCGGAGCTTTGAAGTTTTCTGACTTTTCCAGGACTGGAGGTACACTCCGTTTACTGACTTTTGCAATTTATAACACACCTACGCGATATAATTTTACTTATCGAAATAATTTTATTTGGCAGTTTTCTTGTTTATCAAGTGGACGTCCGAGTTGGTCCTACTGTACCCGCTCCCTCCCCCTGTCCACATTGTGTCCGTGATTCAACCCATCACCCCTACCCCCCTACATGAGGACGCCTTTTTTGAATGGCCCCTTTTCAGGACCGATGCACTTGTTCGCAAAAGCGTTTTCGGCATGGGAGGTGCGTTAAACGCGAGCAATTTTGCATATCGCGATTCTCCGGGTCAAAAAACTTAATTTACGCCAGAATATTTGAATCTTAGAAATAAAGCGCTCGCGTATACGCAATTGTGAAAACAGCTTCGGTGTTAAGTCGCGTCGAAAGCTCTTCTTGAAAACGAAGCAATTATGCGCAACGTCATTTGCCACTGCATAATTGCCAGCTTAAATTGGCTATCCTTTTCATTCGTTCGCCATTTTTTTTTCTCCACTTCGATAACAGCCGCTAAACGAAACTCGAATCAAACGCATTCTTTGTGACAGACGCCGTCCCTTAACAAATGTTAAATTTCCGACTAATTAGTTGGATGCTAAATCTTTAATGGATCCACTTTGGGGAGAGAGACGCGATGAGAGTCGCGTACTTTTAACGTTCTTTACCCTTTCACTCTTTCAGGCAAAAAACAATGGCGTTTTTGGCATTATTTTGCGGAACCCATCCATAAATAACATGGCGCGTTGCACATGTATAGTACCGGTAAACGTTTAGCTTTTTTCTACAAGGGTCTCGCCATAATGTGTTGAGCGCATCTCTGACCGTATCTCTTCTTTCCCTTATAAACATTCTGAATAAAGATAAACAATGTAAATAAACAATGTGATTCAAAACTGAATAGTAGGGCTATTCGTACAAATTACCATATACATGTACATATTTTACTGTACGAGATTCACTTGTTCCACCATATATCTGTTCTTACATGTATTTTCGTTTGTCCTGAGATGGGGTTCCGATTTTTAACGCAGATATCGTTGTGTTATTAATACAGTAAAACCTAGAAAAGTGACCTCCTTTGAATAGTGACCACTTTTTAGTGTTTTGTTTCTTCTAGTGTACATTTCCTGCATAACAATTCTCTGTATAGTGACCACTT
>JAQGBX010003858.1:0-16390 GCA_034698745.1 Megaphyllum sjaelandicum | reverse complement strand
GGGGGGGGGGAGAAGGGTGGTGAAACTGGTTTAACAGTTTTATGGCCTTAAGATTGCCCAGAGGGTCCACACAACAAGATGGACGCGATTTCTATTTTATGTATGTAGATGAAATGTCGCAAATGCACCCATTAAACTTATTTCACGATGCCCTACAACTTTCTAATTGGAACCATATGTCTATTTTGTGTCCTTCACGTACTTCCTGCCTGTCTGAAAAAATGGTCAAGGGTCAGATGTGTTTGCACCAGTGGATAGCGCTCCCCTGACTTCCTATACATGTGGCCACACAGATGTGTCATATCTACAACGGTTTAAATGTTATTGGGTGAGATGAGGACATTTTGTTTACTCTGTGTATTGTTTCGATACTGATTTATGAGCTCGGAGATAAGTTTTCCTTCGGTTTTTTTAGAGGATGGTGTCAGTATACCCGCCAGTTATACCTCTTATTTAAGCCCGATACAATCGCCAAAGCTTTATTGCGAGGTCCAAGGATGGAAAGATAGTAACAAGGATCATCGGGTGCGTGTAGATGCTCGTGTTTCGTCATACGCTCGTACTCTTTGAGCTTCTCGTTTTATAGCCCGGTTTTGATTCATTTTCAGAATCCGTTCGAAACTCTTTATGTGGTCAGATTGCATAATAAAGTGGAATTGGCGCCACCTAAGCCAGTATTTACGTTTCAACATCCCAATAAAGGTAATGCTGGTTTTTTATGCTCTTTAAAATAAATTAAGGACTCATGTAATACTTAATCGCTGCTTATCACGTGTTTCAGTTTGACCTAGACTTAATTATCGATATTTTTGGTATTTTACAGCCAAGGCAATTGACAACTCCGGTTATAGGAAATTGAAATTTCCCGTCGGAGCTGAAGGTGTTTTACATGGATTTGCTGGTTATTTCGATGCAGTGTTGTATAAAGACATTACATTAAGTAAGCAGTTTTAATTTTTGGGAATTTTTGCATTTTGCCATTTAATACGAAACTGAATCTTCATAAATTAATGTTAATTTTTGGTTAATTCGAAGGTATTGTTCCGGAGACTCATTCACCGGGGATGTTTAGTTGGTTTCCAATGTATTTTCCAATTAGGGTAATTATATTTTACAAAAATTGCTCGATTTTTAACTAATGTTGCTTCTTGCTTATTGCCCGAACATTACGTGAATAATGACTGTGAATCGTGGTATTTTACTTCAAATTCTGATCAACTTTTGGGCAATGTTATCCTCAAACTTCCTCGATGTTTGACAAGGAGAGTCTTGGTTTAACTAAATACAGTAAAACCTGGAAAAGTGACCACCTGTTTATGTTGAACACTTTTTAGTGTATTGCTTTTTCTAGTGTACATTTCTTTCATAAAAATTCTCTGTATAGTGACCGGACCAGACCGGTGACCACCTGTCTATTGCGTACAGTGACCAGTGCGTGTTATCTTTTTTTGCAATTTTTACATTGCCAATGTACCTTAAAAAGTGACCAAATAACGGATGAGTCAGGTGCATCTTGCTTTAACCCTTGGACATGATGATTCTGTACTTTATTGGTTTTGGGGTTTTTACTATGTGTATTACAGTCTACATGTGCAAGTGCAGTGTACATTTTAATTATTTTAGTTTAATTCAGGCATTCTTTGTATAGTGACCACCTATGTACATTGACCAACATGGCATTTTTTTTTGGTCGTCCCTCTTAACAGGTTTTACTGTATTCAAATCTTGAATGATTTTTCGAAATGATGCGTACCTGATCAAGTTTGGAGTAAAATATGATTCATATTTTCTATTGAAATGTTATTTTCGGCCTCTGCTGACGTTGGCCATTACGTTTGGCTTTTTGCCCGTAAATATTTGTACGTCAACTAAACTATGACGTTTTTCTTGACAGTCGCCCATTTACCTGCCAAGGGATTCGGAAGTCGAAGTGCAATTTTGGCGAAGAGTTAGCCCTAGAAACGTTTGGTACGAATGGTGCGTTACTAGTCCGCAAATAACGCATATCCATAATCTTAATGGCCAATCTTATACTATCGGATTGTGATACCACTGCCAGTTACAAATTTCGTCGTGAATGGTTTTTTTAAGTTATAAATAAAATGGTGTTTTAATGCCCATTTGTGGTATTTTTTAAACCTTGATTACCGATACCTCTCAACCATTCTAACCTTGATCAAAGCTGGAAAAACTGATGGAAAAGGGACATTTTTGTTTTAAGGTTATGTCAGACGTTTGACGGGACGTAACTTCAACAATAAGAATTAAAGTTTCATCAAGTTTGAATGAAATCCTGTCCCACATACGTGTATGTGAATGACTTTAATCGGGGAATTCCCCGTTATAACGAACTTTTTTTCATTTTGTCTATGGCCAATGCAAGATTTCTTACGCACATTGAGATTGTTTTACGCATACATTCACTGTCAATGGATTTATGCAGTTAGGTATGGTGATATATCATGTGTTCTTTTCATCGAATCAACAACTAACGGAACGTGTCTCCAACCTGTCTCTGAATAATTCCCCCTAATGAAATGAATGAAATGTCACGTGATATATGCATTCTGACGAAATGTGCATAAGGTCCATTGAATAGATTATGAAATCGTCATATTTTCGTTAATTTTTTTGAGGTCATATTATACATCTGGCTCGCTGACATTTGAACAGTCGTTACACTGTTGTTAAACAACAGTTGAAATTTAATTTCACCAAATTTTTACCCAATTTTTATTCCGCCATACGGTGTGGCTTTTTATTGTTTGTGGTGAGTTTATGAGATTTGGATTTCAGCGCAATATATACTGTATATCGGCATGCTGATTCTTGATATTGATTGGGGTAGTTTTTTTTTTAATTGAAACAAATAAGTGGACGATGCTAATTTGAGAAAATTTATGCATACATTTTCTCATTTTACCTGCCAGAATATATCTATAGAAAGAAGACCAGGGTTCCCCACGTCCTGGAAAAGTCAGGGAAGAATGGTTTATTTAGAAAAAAGTCAGGGAAATTCCGCGCAGTCATGGCGATCCAAAATTATTACTTCTGCAAGATTAGCTCACAGCCCATTTTCCGAGTAGAAGTTTACAAGACATTTCCACATTTTCGGAGTACAGATTTGCAAAATTTTCCACGTTTTCCGAGTACAAATTAGCAAAATTTTCCACGTTTTTCAAGTAGAAATTTTCAGAATTTTTCACGTTTTCCGAGTACAATTTTGCAAATTTTCCGAGTACATGTCAAATATGTTTTACACGGAAAACGTGTTCAAAATCGCAAAATTTTCCATGTTTTCCTTGTTACAAAATTGCAAAATTTTCCTCGTTTTCCGTGTGCAAAATTGCAAAATTTCCCACTTTTTCTGAGCACAAATTTTAAACATTTTCCGAATAAAAAATGTTCCCATTTAAAAAAAAATGTTCAGGCAATTTGTTTAAATTTAAAAAAATGTTCATGCAATTTCTTTAAATTTTTAAAAAAATTTCTATGTTAATTTTAAAAATTGTCGTTTTAATAAATTAAAAAAAAAATCAGTATAAATTTGGAAAATTTCAATTTTTCACTTTGTTCAGGGAAATTTTTTTTAAACCTGGAAAAGTCAGCGAAGTTGAAAAATGAAATTTCTGAGGGACCCTGAAGACGTATAGTTTAGTTTCGATAATACTTATTCAACTTGGGTGTGGGAAGTTGCATAAACGTTGTTCTATTGTGTTTTGTTTTGTCTTCTAAAATATCGCTTTTTAAAACTGCATTCACAGTGCTGCATTTTTATCTCACCCTACGTCTGACGTCATTTCAAAATGGCTGCAGTTGGTGCGACGAGCTGAGGCACTTCCACATTTCTGGTCCTTATTTTGTTTAAAAATGTCCTTTTTAGTCATGACAGACTGGATTTTAGGAGCATTCGCGATTATCACGAGTGTATTCGTAGTATTGATCGTCGTCAGCCTCGGTGAGTAATCGCGTAAGACCCATATGTTGGAGTGAAATTAGGGTGGTATATGACAATGCTTTTATATCGAATTTCGGAAGTTATGGAACATACTGTCCAAGGTCTCACCCTCAATCCTCGCATTAGTTTTGTTAATACAGTAAAACCTAGAGAATGACCCTAAAAAAATGCTATGTTGGTCACTGTATGCAGGTGGTCACTATACAAAGAATGCCTGAATTAAATTAAAATAATTAACATGTACACTGCACTTATACATGTAGACTGTAATACACGTAATGAAAAACGACAAAACCAAACAAGTACATCACTTTTTAAGGTAGGCTACATTGACATTAATGTAAAATTTGCAAAAAAGACAATTAACACACACTGGCCAGTACACAATAGACAGGCGGTCACTACAGAGAATTTTTAAGAATGTATACTAAAAAAACTACACTAAAAGGTGGCCTCTTTTCCAGGTTTTACTGTATTACTGAATGACTTAGTTTCATCGTGCTTGTATTTCGCTTTTGCAGGCTGGTACGTTATGTGGAAGTTAGTCCTGTCGAAATTCAGTTTCGTCCGCGAATTATTAACACTGAGCAGTTCGAATGGAAACAACTCTCACGTTACTTCCAAATCGAAGACAAAAATTAGAAGAGATTAATAAAAATTAACTAATAAGCGTATCTAGCGAAGCACTAGCCTTCTGGTAACATGGCATCACCTCATTCCGACGGGCCCGGGAACAGCGGTGCTGCTAGAAATAATCCCTCCACTAACCCTTTGAAACGGATGATGCATCCTGCAGACATCGAATTTCGTGTCAACGATACGACCATGATACGAGAAAAGATAGCCAAGATTTACGCTGACCGGCTTCTCAGCGACATCACGCTCATGATAGACGGTAACTCTTATCCGGCACACAGGTTGATTTTGTGCGCCTCGAGCGACGTGTTTCAAGTGATGCTCATGAACCCGAATTGGAGCGAAAGCCAAGAGACCACCGTGGTTTTGCAGGAAGATGCAGCTTGCGTCAAAGTATTCGCGGACTTTCTCAAGTACCTCTACACCGGGGAAATCCTTATTAATCACTACTCTGTTCTGCCCTTGCTGATGCTCGCCGACAAATATAACGTGAAAGTAAGAACGCGGCGATGTAAGCGCCTGGTGCGTTTCTTTATAGGGTTAAAATGCAACAGGAATTAAATATCTTCAATTCAAAATTCAGAAATTATTAAATGGCGGTCTACTGCCACACATCCAAATGTAAGCGCTGGTGCGTTTCTTCCCCTGACCTGGAAAAGTCAGGGAAGAATGGATTATTTTAAATTCGAGGAAATTCAACGCAGTCATAGCTATCCAAAATATACTTTACAAGGTTAGCTAAGGGCTCATTTTCCAAGTAGAAATTTGCAAAAAATTTCCACATTTTCGGAGTACAGATTTACAAAAATGTTCACGTTTTTCATGTACAAATTTACACAATTTTCCACGTTTTCCGAGTATTAATTTGCAAAATTGTCCACATTTTCCGTGTACAAATTTTATAAATTCTCTACGTTTTCCGAGCACAAATTTTCAACATTTTCCCATTTTAAAAAATTGTCATGCCTTTTTTTTTTTTGAAATTTTTGAAAAAAATTTTGTTAATTTTCAAAATTATCGTTAAAATTAAAATTAAAAAATTTAAAAAAATTAAAAAAAAAAAAAAAAACCCTGTAGAAGGTTAAAATACAATTGAATTTAAGGATCTTACTATTATCCCGCTGCGCAACCTAATTTCTTCGATCCAGGTCTGTCATTGCCACTTAATAAAACCTTTCCATCGCGTGATTCAGTTTGCTGATATTCTGGCTGCCCTCACTAAAGAAACATCCTGCTTTTGCTCTTGTTGGTAGTTTTTTCTTGAATGAGTTTTTATAATATGTTGCCTATGAAACTATAAATTTCAGGATTTAATGCATCGATGTTTAGACTTCATGCAGTGTCATTTGGTGTCTTCCGCATCTCACGGTCAACTCGTTTCGTGGCTGCAGTACACCTTGTACTGCGGGCATGAGATGGTATCCAGCAGCTGTCGAGATTTCGTCAAGTGGAATTTCGAAATGGTGGCTAATGGGGCAGATTTTGAAAATATGGAAACCGACGTTCTTAAGTCCTTCTTGCAGTGCTCAGACTTGGTGATTTATCATGAAATGGCTCTTTTTCAGTAAGTTCTTCTTATATTATTGCTAAACGTCTATTACGTTATAATTGTGCAGTAAATAGTGCAGGGTTCGGCCCCCAGACCTGGAAAACCTGGAAAAGTCAGGGAACTTGAAAATGACCTGGGAAAGTCAGGAAAATTCAACACAGTCATGGCGATCCAAAATAAATACCTCTATACAAGGTTAGCAGCGGGCCCATTTTCAGAGTAGAAAATTGCAAAAAAATTCCACATTTTAGGAGTACAGATTTGGAAAATTTTCCACGTTTTCTGAGTATTAATATTCAAAATTTTCCACGTTTTCCGAGTAGCCATTAGCAAAATTGTCCACGTTTACCATGTACAAATATGTTTTACACGGAAAACGTGTTAAAAATCGCAAAATTTTCCATGTTTTCCTTGTACAAAATTGCAAAATTTTCCACGTTTTCCGTGTACAAAATTGCAAAATTTCCCACTTTTTCCGAGCACAAATTTTTAACATTTTCCGAATACAAAATTTTCATGTAATTTTTTTAAATTTTTAAAAAAATTGTTTTTTTAATTTTCAAAATTGTCGTTTGTATATTTTAAAAAAAGAATTTATCATTGTGAATTTTGGAAAATGTAAATTTTTCACGTTGCTATTGGTCAGGGAAATTTTTTTAAAACCTGGAAAAGTCAGGGAACTTGAAAATGACCTGGAAAGGTCAGGGAAGAATGGTTTATTTTGAAAAAGTCAGGGAAATTCAATGCAGTCATGGAGATCCAAAATTAATTCTTCTACAAGATTAGCTCAGGGCCCATTTTCCGAGTACAGATTTGCAAAAAATTTGTCACGTTTTCCAAGAAGAAATTTACACAATTTTCCACGTTTTCTGAGTGTTAATTTACACAATTTTCCACGTTTTCTGAGTATTAATTTGCTAAATTTTCCACGTTTTCCGAGTACAAAATTTCAAAATCTCTCACTTCATCCGAGCACAAATTCTTAACATTTTCTGGATACAAAATTTTACCATTTTGAAAAATTCTCAATACATTTTCAAAATTGTCGTTAATAAATTTAACAAAATATTTTCCAGTGTCAATTTTGGAAAATATATCAATTTCTCACGTTGTCTTTGGTTAGGGAAATGTTTTTAAAACCTGAAAAAGCCAGGGAAGTTAAAAATGGAATTTCTGGGGGAACCCTGTTTTACGTGGTTGATTCTCTGGCTGTGCTTGGAACTCGTATCTCAAAGAATAAGTAAATTTTGAAACAATGTATTTGACGATTTAGATGCGTGGCCTCTTGGTTAACGGCTCAAGAGCAGCGTCTTCAGAAAGATCTGGGCGAGAACCAGGATTGTTGCGAAAAAGATGCAGTGTCAGCCCGTTTCGAACATATGGTCGTCGAAGTGATGTCACACGTTCGCTTCCCAATGCTGTCCCCTCGCCAGTTAGCCGAATTGCTGCTGTATCCGCTAATAACTAGATTTCACAGTTTCTTTTTCGAGAAAATGGCCGATGCCATGACCTTCCATTCCCGGGACAAAGGCGAACGCATTCAACGCTTGATGCAGTCAGCATGTGGCCGGATGCTCCTTACGCCGCGAATTTACACGACTGAGACCTGGGGTGCGATGCTGGCCATTGAAAATTACCTTAATTTTCCTACGTACGGCGTGCGAACGCTGCTCTTTTCCAACCCAGCGAGTCTTTCGGAAGCGGAATCCGAGCCAGCCATGGAATGGAGCGTGGATTTGTATCCTAAAGGCGTGTGGTTCAAAAAGTGGCTCCTCATTGCTTGGCACGGTACGGTCGAAGTGCCTGAAAGTACCGTCTCGAGTGTGCGGCTAACAGTTTCTTCCAGAACGAACCAGGTGTGCCGTACTTCCATCGGAATCTTGCTCTACGGACTGCGGGATGGCATCGAATACGTTCGTTCCGTGGTCCAGAAACACTTTGTGTTTTCGGAGGATGAGCGTAGCATGAACATCGATCATCTCGTGCCGTACGACGACTTGAACGGATATCCGGCATTTTGCGTCTCCGCATCATCCAAGTATTTAGTCGGAACGCGGAACGATGTATTTAAAATACACGTCGTTTTATTACCTGCCCCCACCCAATAACCCAAATTTGTTTCCTATTAGGATTTAAATGAGGAGTTGTGTAGACTTCGTTGTGGTTAATTAATTGAGCACCGATAATGAAATTTGTCGATTAAATGTCAAGTCAAACACTGTTAACTGTCTTCAATTTATGTCATTGATTATTCGCATGGTTCTAACTCTAATTCCTCGGGATAATATTGGGATTTGGATCCATTTGGCAAATGATCGCGGTTTTTAAAATTTGGAACTACTGGTATTTATTATTTGGGCGATCGACTAATCAAATATCTGGTTAATTACCACATATTGGTCTGGTCATTTATGATATCCTCCAAAACTTTATTGAAACATGCAATTAATTCGCTGTTCCTGTTGAAAAAGTGGAAATTATTCACCCTCTTTCTTTCCTTTCTTTCTGGAAAACCTGGAAAAGTCAGGGAATAATGATTTATTTTGAAAAAGCAGGGAAATTCAACGCACTCTAGGCGAGTCAGAGTAGAAATTTGCAAAATTTTTCCTCATTTTTGGAGTACAGATTTGTAACATTTTCCACTTTTTCTATGTACCAACTTACACAATTTTCCACGTTTTCTGGGTATTACATTGAAAATTTTTTCACGTTTTCAGAATACAAATCTGCAAAATTTTCCACCTTTTCCAAGTACGAAATTGCAAAATTTCCCACTTTTTCCGATTTTTACAATTTTCCACGATTTCTGAGTATTAATTTGCAAAATTTTCCAAGTTTTCGGTGTACAAATTTGCAAAATTTTCCTCGTTTTCCGAGTACAAAATATTCAAAATTGTCCACATTTTCCGTGTACAAATTTTCAAAATTCTCTAGATTTTCCGAGTACAAATTTGCAAAATTTCCCACTTTTTCCGAGCACAAATTGTTAACATTTTCCAAATACAAAATTTTCATGCAATTTTTTAAAATTTTAAAAACAAATTCTACGTACATTCGGCGCGATGATTATCACTAAACTAAACTAAACTAAACTACATTTTCAAAATTGCCGTTAGTAAATTAAAAAAAAAATATTTTTCAGTGTCAGTTTTGGAAAGTATGTCAATTTTTCACGTTATCATTGGTCAGGGATATTTTTTTAAAAATTGGAAAAAGTCAGGGAAGTCGAAAATGAAATTTCTGGGGGAACCCTGTACATGTACTGTACCTTTGATTATTTTTAGCTTGAAAAAAATATCAGTATTCCTTATTTCTGATGCACCCTGTATTGCAAAAACTCGTGACGTCATTTTGTATCCCATGATTCCTCGCGTTTCATTCTTTTTGCCTTCGTTTCCAGGAGGTTGGTTGTGACCGATGTTAAAGTTCAAATGAGAAATCCACGTTAATCCTGCGAAACATCCAAATCTGTAGTCATGTTCAAGTTTGTTTATAAATTTTTGATCCTTCTTCTACTCGTTTTACCTGCGATTATTCAAATCAGCGAATGTGGTAAGTTAAAATTTGAATGGTTATGTGAAGAATGGTACGTTCGAATTTTGCCTTGGTCTGCAATGGAACGCGGCTACGTGGCAATACACGATTTAATTAATTCTGATGATTTTATATATATATAATTCAAGCTGGAGAGCTGAATAGCGGACGTTTCATTGCCAATTGTAGTTTTAATAATAACGATATAAGGCTATAGATTAGGGAAAAGTGTATACGTGTGCAATGTGCGTTGTAGATGTGGAACTACAGTAGTTCCACGTCTCCGGTAAATAAGCACTGTAATGCAAATTTCAAATTAGCTGCCAGCTTCATTAAAGTATGTACTTCAAAAGGCAACTCTAATCGAAGTATTTTACGTATTTTTTTCGGGGCATTGTACGTACATATAGGTAGGCTACCGGTAGTAAAATATGAAGGAATCGTCTCGTCATCAAATTTAAATGTAGGTCAAGTTTACGACTAAAAGTTTAGTTCATTGACCTTCAAAATCAAGACTGGAAAAAAAGTGGGATTTTTTACGTCTATGTGCAAGTATGAGACTGCAACTAGAAAAACATCAATATTAAAAATTAAATTTCATAACTCATATTTATATATCCTTACCGTTTTATAAGTTTATTGAGTTTACGATAGATTTCTTGCAGCATTTCGATACTTTGGCAGTGACGTGGGTACTTCTGAAACTAGTCCACTTCCTCAATTAAATTGTCAACGTTTTCGTAAATACAAGATTGGAAGTTTTAAAATGATGATTTATTTTATGTTCGTGTTTCACCTGAACATTTATGATTATTCTATAAAATCTGAAAGAAAACTTCCTTTCTTGCCAATAGCCTAATAAGTGTTTTTAAGCATTCGGTATTGAGCTGGCATATAAACTCTGTTTATGTAAAACTGAAAAAAATGCGTTACGATTTTTTTAATTTTCTATTTCAAGATGGACAAGCACAGCCAGCACACGTAGAAGATGTTTTAGAAGATGAGGAGGAGGAAGGAACAGTTGAAACTGATGAACCAGATCCAGGACCGGCTAGTGAATCATTATCAGCTTCAGTAAGTGAAATAGGGTATATTTTGTCACCTTCTTATTTTATTATGTTTTAATAGACACAGCCAAAAAACCGCAAATTTTAGTTAAGCGTAGTTTCGTCACAAAAGTGGCTCTATTCAAGCTTTATTGCAAAGTAATAGAAAACAGAGCTTAAGAACTACCTTGTGGAAGTTTTGTAATTCGAAATTATCCTTACCGTTTTTTTGAGTTTATTGAGCTCACGATAGATTTCTTGCAGCTTTTTGATGCCTTAGAAGTGACATGTACTTCTGAAACTAATGGTCCACTTCCTCAATTAAACTTTCAACGTTTTCGTAAATACAAGATAGGAAGTTTTACATGATGATTTATTTTATGTTCGTGTTTCACCTGAACGTTTATGATTATTCTATAAAATCTGAAACAAACTTCCTTTCTTGCCAATAGTCATTATCAAGAAAATTTGTAAACTTAAAATTGTGTTCTTTGTATTAATAAAGCTTGAAGAGAGCCACATGTGTGGCGAAACGTCACTCAACTAAAATTTGCGGTTTTTGGTCGTGTTTATTAAAACATAATATTGCTATCCGACCACTATAAGATTGGAATATCTTCTTATTTTATGCCTCGTGTCTTTATTTATGGACGATAATTAAAAAGTTCATATTTTCTAGCCAACTGAAGATGAAGAGGACGATGAAGATGATCCCGAGAAATTAAAAGCCTCTCCTGATGCGGATACCCATTTCTTATTCATCAGACCAACTGGAATGGGTACGGTATTTGACATTGGAAGACATTGTACGAATATCATTTTAGGCAATTAAATCTTGACAATTTTTTTTAACCATTTTGTATAGATCTTCCAGCTGGATCTGTTGTTGACTTTTTAGTCGGGTTTACGAATAAGGGAGCCAAGGATTTCACGATCGACACCATCGATGCTTCCTTCCGTTACCCCATGGATTTTAATTTCTTCATCCAAAATGTATTTTTTTTTCTGCCATTTGACACGAGACATCAGTTAAACTAGTAATTTCCTCAATGGTTATTTTCTGTATTTATTAATGTTTCCAGTTTTCCACAGTGCAATACAACCGTTTGGTAAAGCCAAAAGAACAAGTGACATTGGCGTACTCGTTTGTACCCAGTGACACATTTGCATCTCGCCCATTCGGACTCACTGTTAACTTGAACTATCACGACATTGTGAGTTAAAATATTTTTTACTTTTTTTTTTAAATTGTTTTTTGTCGAAACGTTTACTGAGCCATTGCATTTTTTAGGATGGCAATCCTTACTTGGATGCAGTTTTTAATGAAACTGTCAACATTATAGAGCTCGAAGAAGGTCTAGATGGAGAAACGTGAGAAAGATTGATTTTTTTAAACAAATGAATTAATGTGCTTAGCTGATGATAAGCGTTTAAAGTGTTCTCATCTGACATTCTATGGAGATTTAGCTTTCTGATATCAACAATTAAGAAAACTGTTGCTTTTATGTTTAGATTTAGTATTTAAATCGTGTTCCCTCTTGCAGGATCTTCTTGTACGTCTTCTTGGCTGCGGTCGGAATATTACTGCTAGTTGTAGGGCAGCAATTACTCACGTCATACAGGGTATGTGGAATTTTTTACATATTCACATTTTCGGAGATAGCGACCATGATGTGCTTGGTTACGCTGGTGCAAAAGTCTCGACTAATTTTAACATGATGATTTCCTTTAATGTTCGTGTTTCACCTGAAATTTTATGATTATACATTGAATCTGATAACCTTTCTTGTTAAAACTTCTTCTTGGTTTATGTGCAGGCTTTATAATATGATTTTTTTTACCATTTCAGCGAAAGAGGCCGGCGAAAAGTAAGCCTATGGAAATGGGAACATCAAACCCCCATGATGTCGATTATAGTTGGTTGCCTAAGGAAACCCTCAACGAAATTAGTAAGTTTGCCTTATTGATCGAAATGACTGAAGTATTGCAAAAACAGGAAGTTCAGCATGATGATTGGATTAATATCCGTGTTTCACCTGAAGATTCATGATTAATCTTTAAATCTGATGGAATTTCCTTTTTGCACAATTTGCTGCCGGTATTTTTGAATGTTGAGCTAGAAAGAGTACATTTCAAATTTTAAGTAAATGGCTAAAGTTGCACTTTTCAACCCTGGAAGTATTAATTTGAAATTTCCATTGAGCCACTCACAGGGTTCCCCCAGACCTGGAAAAGTCAGGAAAGAATGGTTTATTTTGAAAAGTCAGGGAAATTCAACGCAGAAATGGCGATCCAAATTTAACTTCTACAAGGTTAGCTCAGGGCTCTTTTCGGAGTAGCCATTTGCAAAAAAAATTCACATTTTCGGAGTACAGATTTGCCAAATTTACATGAAATTCCTTAGGGAACTTTTGTTGAAGTTCTAGATTTGCCCATGTTGTAGTTTGTGAAGTTCACCAAAGCTTGCAGAACATTTATCTAAATCATTAGGTGCTATCTCATTATCTTCCCACTTAATCGAAGTTTTTATTTGTTACAGGAAAGACATCGCCGAGACAGTCTCCCAGACAAAGGCGCACAAAGAGATCTACGGGTTCTGACGAGTGAGAAGCACCACAGTTCTTGTAGATTTAAAGAATTAAATAAAAAAAAAGGAGAAAAATATCTTTATTTTTGCTTTTGGATTTTCCATTGTGAAGGGTTTTCCAAATGTGCTAGTTCTTTTTCAAAGAATTGAGGGTAAATAATATTGGGTATCATTTATATGAAATCTTAATGTCAACAAAATTAAATATATGACGCATAACAATTTATAACGATTGTTATTTTATACCAAAAAATACATTGTTACTTTTTATTTTAGGAATCTGTAATCCGGTAGAAACGTTCTTCGCTAATTGATCACAAGTTGTAAATATTGTGCAAGATTTTGCAGTTCGAGGGATGGCACGCTGAGTTTAGACCGTAGTTTCGGGTTGTTGGCTCTGACTATTTTTAAGCTCGAATGTTTGTACGTATTGAAGCGCAGTTTGCAGCGATGTTAAGCAATACCCAGCTTCGCCCATGAGATGTCTAGCCAACAAAAAATAAAAGATTCATCAGCATTGACAAAGCAATAAAATCTAATTTTACGAAAACATTTCAACTTACTTTGGAAGTATCAAGTGCTCCAATAAATTACATTCAAGAATCAGCTCTGGAATTCTTGACTTGATGCAGACGTAACTTAACAAGGGAATTAAATCATCCGCACCTCTGAAAACAAAACCAAAAAACCATCATGAAAGTTGTGATTTGCAGAAATTAGATAAGAAAATTATTACCAACACTAACATTGGTTTAATTTTTCCAGATCCTTGAGTATCCTGGCTCTGCGATTGCTTCTCGCAAAGTGTTTTAGCCACTAAAACTGCAATTAACAAAGGTTAGAAATAGATTAATATCAAATAAAAAAAATTAGATTTTTGCTGATGTATCTTATACAGGGTTCCCCAAACCTCAGGGTGAAAAGTCAGGGAAGAATGATTCATAGCGATCCAAAATTAATACTTTTACGAGGTTAGCTCAGGCCCCATTTTTCGATTAGAAATTTGCAAAACTTTTCCACATTTTCGGTGTACAAATTTTCAAAATTCTCTAGGTTTTCGAGTTCAATTTTCCCACTTTTTCCAAGCACAGATTTTTAACATTTTCCGTATACAAAATTTTCCCATTTTAAAAAAACTGAATTGTCTGTTAGTAAATTTTAAAAAATATTTTCCAATGACAATTTTGGAAAACACATCAATTTTTTGCTGTGTCATTGGTCAGGGAATTTTTTTAAAAACTGGAAAAGTCAGGGAAGTTGAAAATGAAATTTCTGGGGGGACCCTGGTATGATGCGAAAATAAAAATCCAACCGATGTGGATATTTACGATGTAAGTCCGTGTCGATGGGATTTCAGAAAATTTCACACTTTAGTGTATTAAATCCATCTAAAAGATGGGCTAGTTCCACTGACCTAAAGATTCCAGTTTTTTAGTCGGAGTTTGCAATTCCGTTATTTGCTTCAGCAGCAGGATAGCTCTATCGTATTCTTCTTGCGCCGGCTGAACGTTGGAGGAATCCGTATCGAATCCGAGCATAACCGGTGTGCACTCCTGTAATTTTTCCATGGTTTCAGCGACATGCTGTTTTTCTTGGGAATAGGCTAATTTACTGAGCTGCAGCAACATGGGCCAAAAAGTGGGAAAGAAAAACTCTTCAACCACCAAATAACACTTGTTGTGATTTTCTTCGAGATCTAGCGGCTCGCAAGTTAACTCCAGTAACTCAACGAGCTCATCAGTGGCTTCCCGAATATCTCCGGCTATATTTTCCAAGTGCCTTTGAATCGCTTCCAATTCCATTTTTCTGATTTGAGTTTTTTGCTTTTTGGATTTTGCGCTGGATACTTTTTGGTGTCCCCCTTTTGTTGGCGTTTTCTTAAAATATATGATCGGGTTTTTTTTCAGCACGGATTTTTGTTTTTTTATTGTGGATTTCAGCGAAGACATTGTGGAGTTCCCAGCTTTGATTGCCAAATCTACATCTTCAGCACTGCGGCTATAAATTTCTCTGAAATCGTTGCTTTTATCACAGTTACCATCGAGAGGTTTGTGTCCCGTTACCGGCACGTTCCCCAGGCTAACTTCCGTATTAAGATCCGCAGTTTCGGAATCGGTATCTTCTGAAGATTCTGGGGAAATTGGAGTTTTCTCCGGTGAAGGTGAGCTGCGTTTTGATTTCTGAGCTTCCATTCTAGATGGGCTTAACTCGATCGATACGGAATTTGATTCTATGAGAGGCCTTATCCTGTCAGTGATCTGATCAGACTGGTTCTTCATTTCTTTAGAAATTGGATGCTTAGAATCTCTGTCAACAAAAAAATGTAGAAATTAGTGATTAAAAATAAAAGAATCGATTGGCTGGCACAAAAAATATGACTTCTTTTTCTTTGTTTGTGGATTTTTAACTTTGGCCTATTTCTGTTAGGAGATTAAACACCAATGCCAGGGGACAGGGTTCCCCCAGAAATTTCATTCTCAAATTCCCTAACTTTTCCAGATTTTAAAAAAATTACCCTGACCAATGACAACGTGAAAAATTGACATTTTCCAAAATTGACACTGGAAAATATTTGATTTCTTTAAATTTACTACAAACAATTTTGAAAATTAACAAACGTTAAAAACGTTTGCTCAGAAAAAGCGGGAAATTTTGCAATTATGTCCTCCGAAAATGTCGAAATTTTGTACTCTGAAAACGTGGAAAATTTTGCAAATTTCTACTCGGAAAACGTGGAAAATTGTGTAAATTTGTACTCTGAAAATGAGCCCTGAGCTAACCTTGTAGAAGTATTAATTTTGGATTGCCATGACTGCATTGAATTTCCCTGACTTTTTCAAAATAAACCATTTTTCTGTGACTTTTCCAGGTCATGTTCAAGTTCCCTGACTTTTCCAGGTCTAGGGAGAACCCTAGGGGATGTGCCAGCTTCACCTACCTGGGTATTTTGCCTACAAAGTGAGACCCCCACCCCCACAAGAGGGATCTTTAACATGCAGAGTGCAAATGGGATCTGCACGGGACCTCGGTTTAAACTCTCATCCAAAAGAGCCGCCACTTAGAGAATTTTGCACATCCTC